>WYDI02022702.1:0-15105 GCA_009867235.2 Psittacus erithacus | reverse complement strand
CAAATGGACCAACAGTCTTGAGTAAAATGGGTCAGATTCAAACAAAATGGCTGTTACAAACCAATGCCTTCATCTAGTGCAATTCTTTTTGCACTCAAAGGCTTTGGTGCTGTTTAACTAACCTCTCTGGAAATGATCTTGGCTGTAGCCACATCACAGATGTCAGACAGGGCAATGAAGTCACCAAAAGAAGACATCCGGTCAGCACCTGAAAAATACTGTCTTCAGCAACTTAGCAAACTCTAGCGTAACGCAAAGAAAAGTCTTTGCTCCTACAACACAGTCCCTTGCCCTGAGAGCTAATAATTTAATCCTACAGCAAAAATAAGAGACCACATAAGTGCAACAAGGATGAAAAATCCTACCTCAAGCACATGCACCTTTCAATATTCTCACAGTTCGAATATTCTTTCTTTTCTACTGCCTTTGTCAAAGCTCTAACTCCATAATGACTACCTCCATCCCCACAAACAGCAATGCTGTAGCCATAGTGGCAAGAGGACAAGGAAAGGCAAGGGTCATGCAGAAAGATTTTAGATGGGAGATGGTTGGAAAAAGATGAAAGCTTTTAGATGTCTGTGCTCCCATCTGGCTTCTCCTGTAAGAAACCAGAGCCAGAAAAGTAGCTAAAAGCTTTTTTAATAGACATTCTGTATATTTAATGACATAGCTAAGGTGAACTCAGCTCTCACCACAGATGCTCTGCTACTTAGCAAGGACAATTCTTCCGTTTCTGCCATTCTAAAGGATAATTTTTCTATCAGTCATGCAATGTCTTTCCGGGGGCAACATTCAAAGGGAGTCTTTAAAGAGTGCAAAAGGAACGCAAGCCCATGTGCCCCTTGTGTCAGGTAAGTTTGCTTTGTTTTCTCTCATCTGTGCAGATTTTCTAGCAATGCTATGGAAAATGAGAGAATCAGCAAAGTATCTCAGCTGAGAAAGCTATTTTTATTTACTTATTTCAGGGGTGGGGGTGTGGGGGTGTGTGTATGAACTCTGAAGAACAAAAGCACTAAAAGCACCCACCAAATACCAGGCAGAAACATTTCTACTCCAAATAAGTACTCCTGAGCACCCTATCGGCAGTGGAAGGCTGAGTGTGCTACCAGCACTGCTGTTTATCCAAATCCTTTAGCCAAAACCTCACAGATTTATACAAATGTGTGTATCTATATATTTAATTAAATAAAATCTACACATCTTCTATATACATCAAGGAACAGAATCCAAAATGGTTTTGGCCTCTTTGAAAGAATAGGTTGGCTCACTTGGAAAACAATGCTTTATAGACATTTAATTCAGTCACTAAGAACCTTATGGAGAAAAACCGTACAGAGGAGGAGTACAAAGCAAAGGGAAGAGTCTGCCAAGTGCTAAGCATGCTGTTTAGGTGCTGAGAATTCAGCTCAGCTCCTTGGCCACACTAGTTTATTCCTGGACTTCTCACCTCTGCTTCGTGCATAGGCAGATGCTAAGGGCGTTAAAGTCTTGTGGAAGTCGTGCACCATGCAGACTTGTGCCTCCTCTTCACTGAGAGGTATTCCAACAGCAGCACCTAGTGGGAAATACAAGCCAGGGCACTCAATCCTGCAACCTCCCTAGACTGTCAGGGTAAGGGACACGGATACAGCACTGACAGGGACTGCCAAAAGCTGAAGTCTATTCAAAGAGAAAAGCATGGCAACATGGAGCCACCCTACCTGCAGGACTGACATGTTTGAAGGAGGCTGCAGCAGGAATGCCTAATGCCAGCTTGAGTTCCTTCACCAGCTGCCAGGCATTGAGAGCATCACACAGGTTGATGAACCCTGGAGAGCCATTCACCACTGCAAACACAGCATGCAAATAGATGCATTAAAGCAGGCAGACCTCTCTCCCCATAGTCTGGAGAGCAAGCAGAGAGATTTCACCCACCAAGAACCAAAATTGCTGTGAATTGTTCTTGTGAAACTGACTCCTCAGCAACCCGTTAACCCTGAAAAGCCTCAGTGTCTTGCATGAAATGCACAGTCTGGAGACTGGGGACAAATGTATGCAAATACAATTCTCCTCCCTAACTAAAGCTGTTGATACGACCTTGGAGCAAGACACATTGTCCCTATGCACATCCACTCTTGTGAAAGGGGAACAAGGAAAGAACATCCCTCCTTATGTTCTCTGAGTTCTTCAACTGGCAGCCATTTGGAAGAAGAGCTACCTCTTTCTGAGGAAGTCTACCAGAGCTTGATTTTTTCTCTCCAAAACAAGGGCACCCCTTAATGCAACAATGCTGTCATGGGCGGCACACACTGCAAAATAGCAGATATACACCAGACACGTCTCAAACTCCTGCGAGTGAGACTTGTATCCCTTCCCTCTGCCATCACCAGCAGAAGCAGCAGTTTAAAACGCCAAGGTAAAAAACCTCTCCTCAAAGCCATCAAATAAATAAATAAGTAAAAGAACAAACCTCATTCAAACCTAGAGAAAACAGCCTGGTTTCTAGACAGAGTAAATGGTGGCAAAAAAAATTGGGAAGACAACTAAACAAGAAAAATGGGAAGTAGCAAAGCATCTTAAAAGGATGAGGAGGCTTTCCTTCACAAAATCTCAATCTGATGTCAAGCAGAAAGCTCATCATGTAAATCTGTTCCAAGCGTCTCCAGTGTGGACACACCATCCTACACACCAATAGGGAATGCAGAGCTATAGCAAGTCCTGCAGCAGACAGGCTTTTCTGTCTCACACAGTTCCATCTTTCCATTGCAAAGCTAGTGCCACTCAGTAACAAAGTAGTTGTTAAGGCACTGCTTGCCATCCTTTGGGCTGAAATACAAGGTGATGTTTCAGTTCTAAAGAAAACCAGCAGACATGCCCAAGCACCTCCTTTCCTAGCTATCCCAGAGCTCCCTTTTGGCCAGCAAGGCCTAGGCCTCACCTGTAATGGGAAGTTTGGATCTCATCGTGTAGAGCTGCGCAGGGCTCTGGTGAGGATTCATACCGTACCTCAGGGGCAGCTGAGACACTCCCTTGCTGTACTCCTTCCTAAAGTAGTCAGAGATGGCTGCATCATATTGAGCAGTGTGGGTGAAAGCCTGGGGACAGAATGGGGGACATTTGTTAACTTAAAAGCATCAACTTACAAAGGATTTGGTATTTAAAGGCAATCAAGTCTGGCTTAGCCCTTCACTGCAAGCAAATACAATGAACCTTGAGTGCAAGGTGACGTCTAGTCTCCATGGAAGTGTCTTTGTCCCCTGATGCTGCCATCTCTTTTGCTACTGCAGAGTAGTCTGCAGGGTCACACACAACTGTCACACGAGCATGGTTCTTGGCAGCTGCCCGCAGCAAGGCAACTCCTCCTGCAAGAGAAGAATGGAGGCATGAAGCACTTCCCTTCTGGACACGGCAACAGGAGCCACATCTGAGGGCAAGAAAGGACATGCACCAATGGACCATTTGTGCCTGGTGAATGTGCTTCCCTCTATCCAGCAAGAAGGGACTGCAACAGTACTCTTCAAAATGCATCAGGCTGGTGAGTTTGACTCTGCCCACTGGTGACTGGCCTTTGGAGACACAGGCAGAGCTGCAGCTGGAGAAACAGAAGGAGGAAACAGATCCTAGGCTGCACTGAGCAGCTGGGGCAAGAATGTCTTCAAGTAGCACAACCACATCCTAAGGAGGATGGCTCATCTCCATTTACCATTTAAGCACCATCCTCTGCAACACTGGGCTGAGGAGGGCTCTATAGGAAGATTTGCTTCTATGTTGCCAAGCAGCAGAGGTTCCCAAAGCTCTCTGTAAATATTAACAACTCCTGCCCAGGTCCTCTGTGTAAAATAAAATGCCACACTTCCCCCTTAAATGTGACTCTGCACAACTACTACAACAGTTTAAATCATACAAGATACTAGGCTGTTGCAAAGGAAAACTAGAAGCTGGCACTGCTACATATTACTCCATAAAATATTTAATAGAGAGCTCTGCTGGGCATAATTTGGACTAAACTACTGCAAGAAAATTCAATCTCAATCCAACCTCATGGTACAGAAGCGTGCCTGTACCGTTGACAAGCTGCCAAACAGAGCTGCTGCACTAAAGGAACAGCAAGCCTTACGGGGTTAATAACTAGCAGAAAGAGCAAAACTGCTGATGATACAGGTGTCCATGCTTCCAAACTCAGGTCCCAACTACTCTCCCATATATGCAGACCAACCCCTTTCCTTGTGACAGCTTCCTGCAGTGAAGTTCCCAGCAGTCCCCAAAGCTCTTTCAGTGGTTCAGCTTTTCCTGTCCAAAACTCATGGTTTTTATTTTTATTACACTGCCAGATGCTGCAAAAGAGGTATAATCTGCTCTGTGTGTAGCAGCAAGCATGCTCCACCTGGCCTTTCCTAGCACAGCCTTCTACAGTACATCATGCTGCTTCTTCTGGGCATGCATGACTTGCCCACCTATGCAGCACGGCTTGCAAGCCTGTGCAGCAGCCACTTGCCACTTAAACTGTACATCTGCTTAAAAGCAATGAGGTTTACCCAACTATGCTTTCAGTCTGCCCCTTGCAACTCCTGAGCAACTTAGCAGACTTCCTTTATGGGTATGCAAGGCTACTAAACAAAAGAGAAACAATAGAGACCACTTAAAGAGCCCAGAACATCAGGTCTGCCTGGAGAACAGATTTGTTCTCCCTTTAACTTACCAATATCAATCTTTTCCACTGCCTCTTGCACAGTTACACCCGGAGAAGATACGGTCTTCACAAAGGGGTAAAGGTTACACACTACAACTCTGAGAATTGAGAGAAAAAGTAAGGTTATTCAATAAGACATAAAAATTGCAAATAGGGCTTGGCAAGCACAAGCTACCATAGTGTGTTTATGTCCTGTCTCTCTTAGATCAAGGACCGGCATAAAATGCTATAGCCAAGGCTTCTTTGTCCAAAAGACTTAAGAGACAGCAGTGTTCAGTCAAAGGCCGTGATGGTACAATGCATTATGACATTTGGCTGAACTCTGTGCATCAAACAATATTACAGCAGACAGAACCACAATTTACAGAAGTTAGTTTAAAAGAAGAGTTTCATTAAACACCTAGGACTGTATTTAAATGTTTAGTGACTTTGGTGCACAATCTGAGCCACTTCAAAGGACTTCAAAGTGGGCCCTCAGCAGTGCTGAAAATAGGCATCCACCAACTGTTGTAAGAGAGTAAGCACCCAGGGCAAGGTCCATTGCAAACAAAGTACAATCAACCTCATTTTCCACAACTTCTCCTAGAGTAGAAGATGACCTACATGTCACCTTGTGGACTTTTAAAAATACCAACAGCATATGAAGACTGAGCGCACAGCCTGGATCCCATTAAACCTCTGGAGCACATGAAAGCAAGGGGAAGAATTGACTTTCCTCTCCCCAGACTGGACCTTGTTGGAGTTAGTTTCTTCATCTGATTTGGAAGAAGCTGCAGTCTATTCCAGAAAGCAGGAAGTAATAACTTGCCGTGTCCCATCCTACCAGTCCCACACAAACTGCAGTGAATGGAGGTACCTTTTTTGACCTTCACAATGTTTTTCATCCAAGTGAACTAGTTTACCCTCTTGATCTGAATATATGAAGGTACTGAACTCCAATGCGTGCCCAGTATTGGCAGCAAATTGCTGTGATGCATACACTTATGTCCAACTTTTAAAATTCCTTTGTTTCCACACTGTGTGATGAACTCATGGGATGATCAGCTTCCAGTATGGTTTTCAGAACCCTCTATGTCTCTAAATTTCATACAGTGTCTTTTACTGTCTGTTCCCCCCAAATTCATTCATGCTCTTGACCTGTTGTCAGCCATCTGTGGACTTTACCACTACTAATTCTTTTCTCTGTGGAAATCAAGATAAACCAATATCAAGGTTTCCTACCTTGACTTGGGAACGTAAATTTTATGGAACCATGCATAAAACGCTCTGGCTGAACATCAGCTCCTTCTGCTTTATAGAAGAAAATCTAAATACAAATTGTTACTTCAGATGCAAATGCACTGTAAGTCACTTACTTATGTAAAGGCATGTTACTCCCCCTGGAATCCAGCAGAGCCTGATTTAATATGCAGCATACTCTGAAGAGCTACTGCTGCTGAGCTGTCCTGTGGTTTTAAAGTTCAGGTTTTCAAATTCAGCCTGGAAATCCATCCGAGGCATGTCAGTTTTTAAAAGTAATTTTAAAAGCAAAGATGCATTTTGGCCCAATCACCACAGTCAAACTATACCTCCCACCCTTTACTATGTTCCATTCAGCTATTTGTTTCTAAACCAGCAGCTACCCACTGACACAGAATTGGTTACTCACAGTTTCTGGTTAGATGTTGAAACCAGGTAGTTAAACATAGTCCCAAACTGCCCTGTGTGAGTGTACTTAGTAAACAAATTCTCACAAAACCAGAAGAAAATCTTTGGTATGTTAGTGCACAAACTGTTACTTCAATTTCTCACTGACAATCACTTCTCCCATGATAGCTCTTGGAAAGCAAGTTTTCTGTTATCTGTGTGTTTTCTGTTTGTACAAATGCTGCATGTTCCTGGCTGCCTTTTCCTGTCTACTCTTCATTTACATGTTGAAACTCAGCAAACATCATGCAAATATCAAAGGGTATATTTACTAAGCAAGTATTTCAAAACCAGGAATTGTCATGCACTCAGAGCCAAGCAGAGGGGAGATGCGCCAGCTCCAAAAGTACTGAAATCAACCATGCAAGAAGTGTAATATGGTCCAACGTTGACTAAATGTACTGTCAACATTCCCAGATAACCAGAAGAAATTAAAATCTCTTTTCCCTGTGGAAACCAGAATGTAACCTTCTTGTTTTAGTTTTCCCTTACTACAAGTGTTGAAGGCCATAAAAATTATCAGAGGGCTGAAGCACCTCTGCTCTGGAGACAGGCTGAGAGAGCTGGGCTTGTTCAGCCTGGAAAAAAGAAGGCAGCTTCCAGTGCCTAAAGGGGCCAACAAGAAATCTGGAGAACAGCTTTTGACAAGGCTCTGTAGGGTCAGAACAAGGGGGAATGGTTTTAAGCTGAAAGAAGGTATATTTAGATTAGCTATTAGGAAGAAATTCTTCCCTATGAGGGTGGTGAGACACTGGTACAGGCTGCCCAGAGAAGGTGCCCCCATCCCTGGCAGTGCTCAAGGCCAGGTTGGATGGGGCTTGGAGCAACCCGCTCCAGTGGAAGGTGCTCCTGTCCATAGCAGGGGGTTGGAACCAGATGAGCTTAAAGGCCCCTTCCAATCGAAACCAGTCTGCATTTTCTGACAGGGTAAAGGAAAAAGACTACAGATCTCCTGGTGTGTAGACATTACAATCCCTTCTGCTCCCTTTCAGGGGCGCTGACTGGTTTCCAGTGCCCATTTTTGATTACTAATTGATTGCATGATGTCCCCCAATATTTACCTTACAAGGCTGAAATCCTGTTTGTTCATATCAGCATTATCTTCTGGAATATTGCGAGCCAAGATGCCTAGTTACAAAAAACAGTGTATCTTGATTGAAAAATAATTAAATCATCATCATTTATTTAATTCAACATCTTCCTTCAGACTGTGCTTTTCCTCAGAGATTTTCTATCATATATTTTCTCATTCTAGTTCAGACAACAGTCCTCAGCCCCCACATCCATCCAAGATAGGACACAGGGTAAACCCAAACTGCCTAGGAATAAGGAATATTACAACATGCAGAAATCACCAAGTAAAGATCATGCTGTCATGTTCCTTACGCTGCACACCAGATTCATCCACAGGTTAAATTCCATAGAGCTCTCTGCCCGAACAGCTCTGAAATTGACTCTGCAAAGAATGTGCAAAGGCATTTACAGAGAAGCCCTGTTACTTATAGCCCTGGGGAGGAAAAGCTCTGCAAACTGCACTGATGCCAGCATAGCAACAGAGGAAGTAATTCAGCCGCTGTGCACTTCACCCCATGCTTTTCACCTCTCCTTCTGCCCCTAGAGCAAATCTGTTCTCATTATTCCACACAGACCTTAAAAAAATAAAGACAACTGTCAGCCCCTTCTTCCCACCCTCAATTCTCTTTTAGACTAAAAAAGATTAGCAGCAACATACCAGCATGGACTGCAGGATGAAGGGTTTTCACACGTCCACCTAACATCTCAGGGAACCCTGTCAGGTCCGAAACATCTCTGCTCAATGAGAAAACATAGTATGATAATACATATGCCCCACTGACTTTATCTATAGGTTGAATGCTTATTATTCCCATTGGGACAGTAATCTAGATCTACTGGCAATGTTGGTTTTACTGGAAGGAGATTTAAAAGCTAGGAGTTTTGAAGGCTGTAAGGAGGTGAAATAAACCCAGCTTCCTTTTGGCCTATTTGTAAAAAAAAAAGATAAATCACCAGCTTTCCATCAATGACAGGAGGAGTTTAAAGAGAAAACAAACGCATGATTCCTCTAAACTTCAGTATTTTCTATCTTGTTAAGAATACAACATATGGAAGGTGCATTCCTAAACTGCTAGGAAAAACCTGCGCTGAGTGATAGGCTATGATGCATCCTTCTTGCGGAAGGCTGGGAAATAGTTCTGAGATGAGGCATTAAGACACATCTGATTGCTTTTATTACGGCTGGCATCTGTCAACTAGTTTGCAAAATGCTTCTAGGTATAGAAGAATTAGAGGGAAAAAGCCAAAATGTTGGTTTCATGCTCTCTCACTTTTCACAAACACTGATCTTGTACAAAAGCTACATCTGACAGAAGACAGAAAGGACATGGCTTTTTAATAGTGACCCAAGCAAAAAAAATTGCATAGATTCACCACACACATCCCCCCCCATGTCAAAGGGGCAACCACTGCTCTTCCCATGAACAGAAATAAAGTTAATGGGTCACACTAAACTAAGCAGTAATTTCTCAAATACACTGAAACACCCAAGATGAGCAAATCCCAATTCAACAGAGAGAATTAGAAGATGCAATACATCTTCTCCTTCCAGCTTAGCCAAAACACTAAAGTTTCACCCTTCCCTGTGACTGTTCATGATGGCAAAGGAGCAGCAAATTGGAAAGGGAAGGGAAAATGTGGCCATTCTTTGCTTCAGGCTTCACTGACAGCACAGCCAAGCAAAGAAGTTAGAGAGACATGACCGAGTTTGGCTGGAGCTGGCTTTTAATCACAGCATGGAAGAAACTAGAACAAATTTCCCTGGAATCATGGGCCAAAACATGCCCTTTCTGCAGCAGTGGGTACACAACACTTGAAGGCTCTACCTGAAAAGCAGACGGTGGTGCTGGGAAAATTATATGTAACAAATCATTATTTTGTAACAAATGTTGAAGCTCCAGTGAGTTTCAATATATTCCTGACACACATCAGTCCTATCCAAGGACCAGCAAAGCTCACCAGGCCCTGAAGAGCAGCACTAGGGGCAGATTATGAATGCCAAGAGAACTGATTGTCTCATGGGGAAAAAAGGCAGCTCAAGACAGACAAGGCATCATCTCCTGACAGCTCTCCGTGCGCTCCCCTGCACAGTAACACTCTTTGGCCTCGGTCAACCAACTGCTGGTCAAGGTAGTTCTGAAGTTTGCTTTAGGAAAGGGGTTTTTTTGGGGGGAAGGGAAGACTTGCTTTCAGAGCAGCTTTCCTTACAAATGGAGAAAATTAAAGCAACCTCAGGACCCAGATGAGCATATTTAGTGGAGATGCATAGGAAAATGTCTGTACCTGACAGGCAAGCCAGCATCTCTCAGGGATTTGGCTGTTCCTCCAGAGGCGATCAAACCCAGGCCAAGAGCATTCAGACTCTTTGCAAATTCCACCAGGCTGGTCTTATCAGAGACACTCAGCAAAGCTAACAGGTGGAAAAGGCACAGATATTGTGGGTTTAACAGTGGAGCCGAGAAAGAAAACAGCAGGATGAAGAGTCGGAAGCTTTTGCAAGCTCTGTAACTTGGGAATCTTCCACGACGTGAGGTGCTTGGGAATAAGGAGCTGACCTCCAGTCCCTCACACACCACAGCGGAGAAGCCCCTTCCACAGACGAGGCGCCGGCGGGGACAGGCAGCACAGCCACCCTCGCACTTTGCCTCAGGGCAAAAAGCTCGGGTGTCCCGTCCCGTCCCGTCCCGTCCCCTCCCCACACACTGGCGGCCGCAGACCAGCTCGGACCGAAGCCAATGTATAACCACCCAAACGGGAAAGAAGCGGCCCCCCAACCCCTCAGGGACTACTGGGTTAGAAGCGGCACTCGGCCGCCCCTCGCTCCGTTTAGCTAACCCAGGGGATTACGCCTCGGCCCCGCGGGAAGGCAGCTTCCCCTCACCCCCAACCCTCCCTGGCTGCTCCAAGTGCCGCGGGCGGGCGCTCGCGGTTCACCCTGGGCAGCCAAGGCCTCGCCGGCCCCGCGTTACCGAGCTGCTGCCGGGCAGCCATGGCGCCGGCGGTGGGTGCGCGCTGGCGGCGGCGGGCAGAAGAACAAGCGGCGGCTGCCCGGCGGGATTTGGGCGCCCGCTGCACCGGGGGGCGGGAGCACCGGTGGGGCGGCTGGTCCCGGATGGGGCGGGGAGTGGAGAGGAGGCGGCGGTGGTGAAGGGGTGTGTGTGGGGCACGTCGTGGTGTCAGTGGCTGCGGGTGCCCCTGGTGTGCTTTGGGCGTGAGGGGAAGGCGAGGGCGGGAGGCGGAGCTGTGGTGAGGAGGGGGAGCCCGCCATGGCGGGGAGCGCTGGAGGGCGGCCCTCTCTCTGCCGTGCCCAGGCTGGCCATGACCGTGCTCCTCGACACCAGGTCCCTGTGGGGACCGGGTGCGGGCTACAAGCGCGGTACAAACATGATACAAGTTCTTCTTGGGGTCTCTTCACCGACAGGAAGCCCAGCTTACTCCGCTGGTGGAAAATGGGGTGTAGGTGAGGCAATGCCTCGTTTCAGTGAGGATAGTTTTTCATAGGAATCCTTCTTGGAGTTTCATCTGTGGAAAATCCACTCGGAGAGCTTACAACCGACTGAGGAGCAGGGATAAAGACAAAGCACTTGTTTACCGAGTCTGAGGTAAAAAATTAAGCTTGCAAATAGTAAAACGGGGCTTCTCTTCCCGTTACTTTTTCTTTTCCTGTGTCAATGGAATTAATGGGAGGAGCTTTTGCCCCACCCCCCCAGGCCTCCAAATTTTTCTGGAACTCTTTGCAAAGAGTTTCTTGTTTTCGTTTTAGCTTGTGGTTGGCAGGTAGTGCTGACAGAACATGTTGGGTTTAACATCGATGGTTAAAATCTGTGCTGTGCCACTGTACGCCCCAACGGGGTTAAGCTGCAGCAGCGGGACAGCAGCAACCTGTGCTGCTTCACAGACAGAGAGCTCTGGAGTTGATTTGCAACACAACCCCTGCCCTTCACAGGTTGCCCAGAGAAGCTGTGGCTGCCCCATCCCTGGCAGTGTTCAAGGCCAGGTTGGACAGGGCTTGGAGCAACCTGCTCTAGTGGAAGGTATCCCTGTCCGTGGCAGAGGTTAGAACTGGATGAGCTCTAAAGTCCGTTCCAACTCAGACCATTCCATGATTGATTCACTGTGCCAGTGTTTGCACAAGGCTTCTCCATGCTTGTCCTGTCACTTCAGCAGCATGCACTCAGTGCTGGCGTTCCCAGCCAGTAGCATTGCCCAGCAAAACAGCAGACATTTTGCAGGTGTCAGGTCCAGCTGGCTGGGACCCGGTTGCCTTTGTGTAACATGTGACATGTCAGGGATGTGCGTCTGGAGTAGTGGGGCCTGGTAATGGGGTTTAATTGGGTCCTTAAGCAATAAAACCAGGATGGGCAGACCCCTAAGACGTCCCCGCATACGTCTTTCATGGTTTTCATTGTTCATGTAGGTAGTCACAGCGCAGTTGAAGCTTCCTGAGCAGGGAGACTGCATTGGGCTCTCCACCTTCATTTAAAAAAAGAATAAATGCATGAAAGTTTCTAGATCTTGCAGACAAGAAGCTGGGAAGTGCAAAACAAGTGCAACCCCAAGGCCCAGAAACTTGGCTGCTTTGATTTGTGAATCTCTGTGGGCTTGGGCAGTATTGTCTGTGTAAGAAAGAGTCAAGCAAGAAATACTAAACACACTGAATAAAGCCAGTATATGTATTACTCTTAGTAGCAGCAGCTGACAAGCCGTAATAAATTACTCTGCAGAAGTGTGGCTGGGGCCAGATGAAAATATACTGTTAAGTGATACATGAGCGCTATCATTATGAAAATACACACCTTTGAGAGAATAAAAGTTGTACAGAGAGTACAGGTCTGTTCAGCTAAGGTGGGCTTTGGGGATGATTAGTGTATGTGAAAATGAAAAATTCAACTGAGCTCTGCATATTTATCCAGTGTTGGAGAGCAATTGTGTATTCTGGTGCCTACAGATGAGGAGCAGCATTTGGGAAGCAGGGTGTTTTGTGCTACTGCAGGAGCCGCATGCGAGCGGGTGGCCCTGTCAGCCTGTGGAGAGAACAGGGCTGCTGGTGCTTTCAGCCGTCAGAGGAACATTATCAGCACAAATAGCGGCATTTTCTCTTTTGGCTCATCCAGCAGTTTGCTGCCCCTTGGCACATGAGACAAGGTTTCTGTTTGCACAGGGACTTGCGTTGCAGGAGGGTGGTTTGGCTTTACCCTGTGTCCTCTCTTGGATTGATGGGCAAGAAGGGGCGTTCTGGCTGTATGCTAGAGGGACGTGTGGGTTTGGATCTGATAGATAGCTCCTGGCTTTGGGATGGCTACACAGGGAAAGCAAACAGGCTGCCTCCTCAAAGGTTTAGTTTTGCTTTATAGAGCTTAACTAATTAGCTGGTTTTGGTGATGTTTAGAGGATGTTCAAATATCTTGTGCTCTGCTCATGTGCCATCATTTATTCAGTAGGAATGAGGTCTCACTGAAGGTTTTGTCCTGGTGTTTCAAAGCATTGCAGAAGCTCATCTTGAGCCAAGAATGCAGTAATATCATTTTGGAAATAATGGGAAGAGGTAAATACTGGAGTTACTAAAATCACATTAAGGTTATTGCTAAATCATACTAGGGGCCTACATCCAAGAAAGAAAAATCAGGCTTAATTAGCAATGCACTCTGCTGTGTTAATAAGGAAAAGTAAAAAGAAGCTGAATGGAGACATATGAAAGGGATGACATTCCTGGTTTTGTTGTTGTTAGGACAATACCCTAGGTATCCTTCTCTTGAGACTGCACAGAGTAATAACAATGCTTTGTAGCTTGGCTCTGAGTCACTGCTGTAAGTCTGTTCTTATTTTCTTTCCAGGTAGCACACCAAAAGGAGTGTAGAAAAAAAAAGGTTGATTTGGCTGTGTATTAATTTGTTAGGGTAGGAATCCAGCTAATCCTGCAGCTGCCTAGGGGCTAGCAGTGGGGGGCAGTGAACCAAGAAGACCCAGCCAAAATTTAGAAAATCAAAGTGGAAGTCCTTGGTAGGTCTGGTTTGGAGCAACCAAGAAATGAGGTGTCATAGGTGGTGAGTGTTCTCATCAGCAGTGGTCTCATCTGAGTCTGCTCTTCTCCACTAAATGTGTCTCATTGCAGATATTTAAATGGGAAGCAAGAAAGTGTAAGTTACATTGACAAGGGGCACTGCTGTCACCTGCATTGTTCAGGATACTGTTTGCCAGACACTGGGCCTCAATTTCTCAAGTCTTACAGAGTTCACAGTCTTGCAAGCACTTGTATATACCCCTGTGCTCAGTATTATGGGATTACTTACTACAAAGTTGAGTACTCCTGAAGGGGCATGCTCAAGCAGGCTTCAAATGCCCTGTCTCAAATGTTACACAACAGTAGGGATGGGAGTGGAGTTTAATACAGGCTATTTCTCAATGGTTAGTGCTATATTCAGTTTTCTGATTTATCTGCCTTTTGTTTCCAGGGCTCATGAGAACTGCAGGGTGAAATCTTTTTGGTGCATTCCAGAAGAAAAAAGAGCTGCTAAGTGTTGCTCTGTTGAACCTTGTTTGAACGTTACATCACATTGCCCATGCCACTTGCCACCAGTTACCAAATGTCTGAGGTAGCCTCAGCAGTTGAGCTCATGAACAGGCTAGCCAGGAATATCCCACAATAACTGAGAGATTCAAGAGCTCTGATGGATTTTGAGTTTCTTTCTCAACCCTTATCAGCTTGGAGCAGCTTTTGTTTTACTGTGTTCCTTAGAGGTCCCATTTAAATCACATCCATGAGGCTGGCATTCTATCTGTCAGCTGTACTTGTAAATCCATGATCAGGGCCCACATGGCTGCAGAGATGGTGGCTGGCATCCTAGCTAAAGTTCAAAGACACCAAAGAGCTTTGCGTGTACGATTTGACCTGGTGTTTGCAGTTTACATCCCCTGTTCAAGCACCAACATAAGTGATCAGTTTTCCCAAACCTTTGATATCACTGTCTAATGCTTTTCCTGTGAAGGAAACCATTTCCTTGTAATAGAATAAATATTACAGATTTCAAGCTGAGTTATTCTCCTAATGCTTTGGATTATGAATGAGACCCAAAGATGCATAAACTGAGCAACAGTTAATTTTTTGAATGTTCCCATTCCTTTCCTCACAGAGGTGTGTTCCTCTCCAAGCATAGAAAGGGTAATAATAATAGAAAGGAAAGAAATAGTTTCTTCTGTTGTTGTATTGGTGTCTACTCTACTGTATGAAACTCCCATGCAGAATGAATCTGAGAGCATTAAACCCTGCACTGGTGGCGAGGCAGCAGCCTGTAATGTGTAAGCAAAGAGGCAAAGTGGTGTTTTACAGGAAGGTTGTGTGCCCTCAGGGCGACCTCAGCTGAGCAGAGGCGGTGGTACAGGGTGCAGGTATAAGAGGAAGATGATACTTGAAGGGTGTGACTGAACAGGTCTGTTTCTAATTGCAAATACGGGTTTTACAGTGAAAAAAAAATCTCATCCATTTTGAGGTTCTTTATATGCCTCCTTGAGCTGTTCATGTTAAAGGAAGAATTCCCATTAAAAAAAAAAACAATGGGAAAATATTTGGGATTCTCCCCCTTTCTCTCTCTCTCCCCACCCCCCCCTCCCCCCCCCCCCCCCCCCCCCCCCCCCACCCCCCTCTCCTCTCCCCTCCCCCCCTGCCCTCCCGCTTTCTC
>WYDI02022701.1:0-23013 GCA_009867235.2 Psittacus erithacus | reverse complement strand
CCTGCAAGTGTTCACACACCATGGAGACGAGGCCCTCAGTGCCATGGGTTAGTGGTGGCCTTGGCAGTGCTGGAGAATGGTTGGACTGGATGAGCTTGAGGGTCTTTTCCTGGTTGATTTTATGATTCGATGCTGCAGAGCCATGCTCCTGTGTCACCTCCCCTGTCAGGTAACCCCATGGCACCCAGCCCCTTACCTCTGGGTAGAGTGAAGGTGAATTTCCTCTTCTGGAAGCAGTAGAGCTGGTTGAGGTCCCTCTGCTCAATGGTGTCGGTGGTGCTGGTGCTGCCTTGGGTGACCTCCCCGCTGTTGACACGGAGCTGGATGCCAGTGCTGGAGCCCTGCAGCAGCGGGTTCTCCACCGTGAGCCTCAGGGCATAGTGGCCCCGCTGGTTAAACTGGGCACTGAGCACCTCAAACTCAAAGTCCAGGGTCTTCTCCTCAGCCCTTAGCTGGGAGTGCTGCAGGGCCAGGGGAAGGTGAGGCTCCCTTGCCTTGCCCAGCATGGGGATGGAGGTAGGATCTGGAGATGAACCCTCCTTGTTAGCGGTGATCTTGCAGGTGTCTGTCCCAGAGTAAGCCCCTGCAGCAGCCTGGGGTGGGTTTCTAAGCCAAGCTGGCTTTGCTGCCACTCTTCCCTTCTTTCCAGCGGGGAAAATGCCTGGGGGTGCTCCCGGGTATGTGTTGGCTTCACATCTCCACAGGCAGCTTTCAAAGGCAGCAAGAGAGGGGAAGAGATCCCTGTCCTTGAAAAAGCATCCTTTGGCGCCACGGGGAGATGCTGAGAGCTTTCCTGCCTCGGGGCAATGGCAGGGACAAGGGCTTGAAACTCCAGTTTGTTTGTTGGGAAACCAGGTAACAAGATGCAAAGCGATGGCTGCCTTCCAGCAAACAACCTGGGATATCCAGGGTAATGCTGCGTAGTGTGACACACATGGGTGTGCATACTGTGTGTGCTGGTAGGCGTATGCATCCTTGCAGAGGGGAACCAATGGCTCCTTGAGCCCTTTTCCTAGGGAAGTTCACCACAAAAGGTGTTTGCTGGATGTTGCAGAGCCTTCGGGAGCTGTTGGTGTCGAGGATGGTGCAAGCCAAGCAGGTTGCTTCCATGTGGTGTTGAGTCTGGTGGGACAATCCTGCTCTTCCTGCACTCATGGGCTGTTTGCTGGCCTCCTGCTGATGGGACTGAGCAGCCAAGCCTGCTCTGATGTTCTGGGTTTGTCTCTGGGGCAAGTGTGCATTTGCTGGTGGCACAGGGTTGGGTAAGCCAAGGGAAAGGCATGGGGTGAGTCTATGGAGCAGTGCTTGGCTGTTAGATCAGCTCCCCAAAGGGATGAGGGACATTCACCCACCTAATCCTAATCCCTGCTCACTTTGCAGACAAACCCAAAGCAGAAACTGCCCAATGGCTCTAAATGTCTACACAACAAGCAGATGCAATGGCTCTTTACATGCTCAGCTCAGATGGGCATTTGCAGCCCTGCTGGGCTTTGGGCACCAAGGGATTGACCCAGTGCTGGGATCTTGCTGTTGCAGTGAGGTCTGGGGATGGCTGAAGGGAAGCTGAGGCTGGTGCGGTGCCTGAATGCATGTCTAGAGCCTTCCAGGGGTGATGCCCTGCATCAGAGCTGGCTGCAAAGAGGTTTTGCTTTCCTCCAGCTCAGCACTGCATGGGCTGCTTTTTCCCACACACGAGTGCATGTTTCTGGCTGGTGCAACTGGAGCTGAGCTCCTTCGCCTGCTGAACCAGCTGAGCATGTGGACCTCAGTCCCACCATGGGTATTTGGGGACTGACATCAAGGAGCTGATGGTCTGGGGTGGGCAGGAGCTGGAACAGCACAGCCTGATCCTCACCAGGAGCCCTGGCCCTGTCAGGTCTCATTCCTCCATTGCTGCTGGGAATAACACTTTCCCACAGCTTCTGGGATGCTCCCAGTGAAACGTGAGCCGGAGCAGGGATAGCAGATGGCCCTTCTCTGAGACAGCTCTGTATAAAACCCACATTCCAGTCTCTTCATGCTGGTGCAAACTTGAAACAACAACATTATCCTCGGGGAGAGGGCTGGGGGATGAACCAGCATCTGAGACTATGGGGCATAAGGCTTTGGCTATGGGAGCAGCCCAGGGACCTGTGAGACACCCAAGACCTGTCTCAAAATCACTGCCTCCAAGAATCTCTTTGGTAGGGTGTAGGAGCCTAGATGGACCCAGTAAAAATAAATCCTGGTCCCCTACACCTCCCTGATGCTTCCAGACAGGCTGGTTGGACCTTCTGGAGCTTCCTCAGGTTCTATCTGGGAAAGAAAGATACAGGCTGTGGTACCAAACACAACCTTGGCTGATGCATTTGCTGCTGTGAAGATGCTGCAGAGGTCAGGATGCGGACAGGAAGGGAATGGGTCATAATTCAGGGGGGTTGGGGCACTGAGTTGGGTTTAAAGCAGGAGGAAATAGTGCTGTGTGTGGTGCTAAGCATGAGCTGGTGCAATGGAGAAGGGGGGGTGGGTGTCGTTCCCCTGCCAGTCAAGCCTATCGGGAAGCATACTGGTGTCTCTAGGGTGTATGGATGCATTGATGGCTGGATTGCTTCCTTGTAAAAGCTGTGAGCATAAATGCTTTTAGCTCTGCTGGAGGACTTGGTGGTTCCTTCCCTTGATGGCTGGAGACCGCTCAGTGCTCCCAAAGCAGAGCTGTGTTGGATCAAGGTGGTTTCTCCCAACAGAAAGCCCAGGATTAGCTTGAATTGAGTGTGTGATGCTGCTCTGAGCTGTTTCACCTACAAAATCCTGGCCATTTGGGCTGTTAGTTTCATTTGGAGATGCCACTGCTGTGCAAAATGCCATCTGATGAGACTTGCTCCATCTCTCCCTTTGCACCCCAAACCATAGTGGGGATCCTGTGCTGCTTCTATGAGGCACAGCAGCAGGAATTGCTGTGATCATATTGGTGCCTGTGTGAAGGATCTTCAGCTCTCAAATGCTTCTGAATGTTTCCTCTGCCTCAGTTAAAACCCTGCAGGCTCTAATGTGGGCAAATGGGAGCCATTTCAGCCTTAACTAGCAGGCTTAATTTCCTTGTGCAAACACATTACAGAGCCACAGCTAATGACAGCATCATCAAAGACTCATTTGCCCATCATCTAATCTCAGGCACAGTTCATTCATGCAGCATTTCCCCAGCTGTACCAAAGGTATGGCAGGTCTGGAGGTGCCACCTCCCTCATCTTCACATGGCAAACCTAGGGCTGAGACCTTTCCAAAACTAAATCCCAATTCCCATGGCTCTGTTGGGAATGAAGTTGCTTCATAGGACAGCGTGAAGTTTGCTTTTGGGAAACTGGATATAAAGTAAAAGGTGGCCTTTGACTGGAGCTCTATCTGGTCAGCTCTGTGTTTGCATTTGGAAAGCTGTGTAATGGTGATAAGACCTGGATGGTTTGGCCAAAAATGGGTTCCTCAATATAAAAGCCCTTTCATTTAGGGAAGGGTTCCCACTGACAGTGAGAGGCTGTGATTTGCTCCAGAATCTTGTTGCTCCAGCACTTTACCCACTGTTAGAGGGCTAAACAGGCTCAGGACATCAGTGCATGCAAGGAGATGACACTTCTCCATAAGCAGAAAAGGGACTTGGGAGACAGCTTATAGTGTAGGGAAGAGGCCAAGGATGCACGTGGTGAGGAGTTCCACACCCTTCAAATGCTGCTTAGGGCTGGGAGCGGTGTCAGAAGCAGGAAACCCATCCTGTGTCCATAGTTACCCAGCACAAGGAGCAGCACTGGGAGATGCCACCAAGCTCCTGGTTCTCCCACATCTTGTGGGGCTCTTCCCATCCTGGCACCTTGAGTCAAAATGCCAAGCTGCTGAAATACTGACTTTCTGCAGGACATTACAGTGCCTTGAGGTGTTTTGGTAGCAACAAAGCCCTTCCATGGCTGGTGTGCATCTATAAAGTGATCACTTTGCTGTATCAGGATGGACATTGCTGGAATAGTTTTGTTGGAGAAGGACCCCTGTGACTCTGAATTTCAGCCCTTTTCCACTCTTCTAAACCCTTCCCCAGTCCCTCAGCTTTCCCAGGGAACGATCCCAGGGAAGGAAGTTAAAAACCCCCCAACCAACCCTGCAGGTCAGTTTGTTCAGCATTGCCAGAAGGTTTTGGCTAAAAATTAAGCTAAATCTTCAACCTTGATTAATTTCCTCCGCTGTGCTTGCTGTCACATGTATGCCACTTGCATGTCACATGCTGTGTGTATTTGTCCAGATTATAGTCTCTGCTTGTAAACTGCTGTCTCCTGCACTGTGTGTAGCTGGTGGGAAGAATGTGTTGGCCAAGGAGCAGGCGGATAAAGACAGTGTGGCAAAGTTACCTGCTCCTCCCAGCTGCCTGCACCCACTCCTGGGGCAAAGCATCCCCCAGAGCATCCCTTTCTCACTTCCTCCAGGCTGTTTCCCACTGCTGGGCGCCCATCACTCTCTGAGCCCTGGGCAGTATCTGGCCATTTCCAAAGGGTGATGGTGTTCCCCAAGCTTGCCCCAACCCCAAACTTCCCTTCCCTCTTCCAAAACCCCCCAAATTATACCAGGAGGAGACAAACCCAAACAAAGCCACAAGATTTGGGTGAAGGATCAGGCTCAGGGTCCTATACCCATTCGGAGCTGGCCCTTTGCTTTATCCCAGGAGGAAGCAGCAATATTTACATCCCTTGGAGGGGGGACACAGAGCAACATCTCAGAGTCTTGGGCTCTCCCACTAACCCTCAGCCCAGGCTCAGAGAGAGCAGCCGCAGCCCAGCTGAGCCTGTGAAGAGCTGGGGAAGAAGGGGGCTGGCCCAAGCTGCCTCCTGTGCCGAAAAGCTCTGCCTAATCAAAAGGAGAGCAGAGCACGGGGTTGGTTGTTTTTAGTTTCCTAAACCCCAGGGTGGCCCCCAGCCAAGGCCTCCTGGCGATGGAGGGGATAAAGTTCCCTGAGCCTCGGCAGCCTCTGCGCGCTCCCAGTGCACTGAACTTTGCCTCTAAGCTTGCTTGGCTGCATCCGCGCCTGATGCTTTAGACCCTGCTTAGCAAGTCCACACTTCTCCTGGGACCCCCATCGAGCCAAGCCTCTGGTACCCTGTGAGGAGGCTGCTGGTTGGAAGAAGGTAACTTCTTTTTGTTGTCTTTCCTCTTCTCCCCCTCCTTTTCCATCATTGCAAACTTGGCATCATGAGCCCGCAGGGTTGCTTGCACCAGGTTGCAAATGTGAGCTTCTACCTACAGCCTGTTTGCTAATGGGGGGCGCTGGGGGCAAATCCTGCTCTGGGGCTGCAGGACCCATCCCACCCCTCTCCCCAGATCTCTACTCTGCCCTTAAGCAGGGATTTTGCTTCCCTATTGGGAAGCAATCCTGGGGAGGAAGCTTTTCCTAGGGATGCTTTCTCCCCCCAGAATGGCAGTAGGGGAGGTTATGGGGTGCTCTGCCCCTAAGCCTCCCCCCAGCGCAGCTCTCCATGCCACGGATGGCTTTGTCAACAGGTTTTCGTGCAGTTCTGCTAACTCTTGACTCTTCCCTCGCCCCTGGCTGCAGAGGGGCTGTGTGTGCAGCAGGTGCCACTGCCTTTGCGCTAAAATGAAGGGGAGGGGGTGTCAGGAGCCTAAAAATAACTTTGAACATCTTCCTCGGCTTAAATGTTGAAGCTGTCTTTGCTTTGAAAGCGCAAAAGGGGCTTCTTTGGCTTTCTGGGGAGAGCGTTTGTGATCTCTGTGAGGGATTTATTATCTGCAGGCTCCAGCTTGCAGGGAAAGGGTTTGGGAAGAGCTGGAGCAGCTCCATGGTTGAGGTCGGGGTGCAGGAGGGATGCAGGGGAGAAGCGGTTTGGATCAGATGAGAACCGGCTTCACGGAGCTGGGAGGAGGGAGGAAAACTCTGTCGGAGCGGGATGAAAAACTTCTCCCAGCCCTTTCCCTGCCCCAGGCAGGGGCTTTCCCGAGGGGATGGAGGCAGCCACAGGCTGGGATGTGGTCACCGGCTTCCCGCATCACTCACCAGTGCAGCGAGCTGAGCATTCTCAGTCCCCTGGGGCTGAAGGGTGGGCAGCTGCTTCCCGGAGGTCCCAGGCTCCTGCTGGATGGTCCAGAGAGCGTCTGTGTGTGTGGGCTCTTTGGCATTTGTGTTTGGGGAAGTTGGGAGCAGCATGGGATCATCACGCTGAGAAAAGGGCTGCTTTCCCTGTAGGATGATCAAAGGCTGCAGGAAGCTCCGGATAAGGGCTGGACCTGGCATCTTCGGTGCTTGGAGGGCTCCAAGGTCACTGGTAAAGGGAAGGGATGGGACTGACTGTCCTCTTGCCCTTCCCGGCTGGGCGGCTGCAAGCCCACTGTTCTCATCTCATTTTGTGGCTGGGGCTCTGAGTTTGATGAAGTTGGCTGGCTCAGTTTGTGCTGATGTGATGCCAGGCTTTGTATCTCCGAGCATCATCTGGACCTGCTAAACCCACCTTTGAGAATGCATCTTCCCTTCGACGTCCTCGAAACATCACTGTCCTACCTGGCTTTGCCAGGACCAGCATGGCTCCTGAATGGCAATTGAATTAGAGATCTCACTTAAACAACTTTCACACACAACCCCCCTCACTCCCTGAGCAGTTGTGCAATGAGATCTTTATCACTTTTATTAAAAGCTGTACATAAGGCATCACCATTAGGTTGGATGGGAGGAGGGAAGGGGGGGGTCATTCCCTTAGGACTCTCCTGTTCTTTTCCCACCCCTTCCCCAGTTTAATTCATAGTGGTGGGATGCAAAAGCTCCCCAGAGAGTGATGGATAGTGGGAAATGAAGAATACGAAGGAGCTTTATTGAAGCCATCAATCTCAGGCTTGGCTGCTGCGATCAAAGGCCCGGCATGTTCCAGCAGAGGTTATGTGGAGGAGCAAAGAGATCTGGTTTCGGGGAAGCCCAGGGCACAGAGGGGTTGCTGATCCTGCTGATCTCACCTGCTTTTCCTTCTCCTTCCCTTCCCTGTCACTGGGATTTGCGGGAATAGGGGGATTTCTCCTCTATCACGGCATCCTCCCTGTTGGCCAGGGCAATAAGAGACCCATTAGGGACCAGACTTACATGTCCCCATGTCACAGCATCACTTGTTCAGCCTTGCACTGCAGTGGCTCACCTGATGGTGATGGGTTGCAGCAGATGGACTGGGGGCTCTGGAGCACCTCCTGATTTCCGTAGACCATTCACTATGGTAACCAAGATGCTGCCACGCTGCTTGGGGAACCACAATGGTGGCTTGGTGACCTAGAATGGGACAGAATTCATCTCATGAAGATGAGTGGGATAGGATGAAGGACTTGAAGGTGGTGCTGGGAAGGTGTTGACCCATCTTGCTCCCATCCTCTGCCAGAGATGGGCAGCTAAGCCCTGAGGTCTGGAGGTGTGTATGTGGCTATGAGCACAGATGTGTTGGAAGGGACCTCGCACAGCACCCAGGGAGCTTCTCAGCTTGCTGTCATGATGCTGCTGCCCAGTGCGGATGCAGGCTGTGGCTTGCCTTCAGAGCTTCCGATGGCTGCATGTACCATGCCCCTGGTTGGGTCTTTCCCTTCTTTCCTTCCTGCTTTTCCGTGCCTTCTGTGTCCCCAGGCTGTTGCAAATCTGGGCACTGGCAATGTGGTATCCACTAGCTCAGCCAGAGCTGGATCATCTCGGGTAATGGCAGGACTGGTGGCTGGTAGATGTTGCTTTCTGCTGTTTGCCCTTCCTTGGGTGACCCCACAAAAGAGGCACAGGCAATCCCTTGGTGGGCTTTGGAGCTGGTCCTTCATCCAGATGCTGCTTGGTGGGGGAAAACAGCACCCGCAGAAGGATGCTGTTTACCTTCCTAAACCCTAGCCCCAGCTTCCAAGCCCTGCCAGCCTTTGGTGACCAGTGGCAGGAGGAAGGGGCTTGCAGACTTGTGTGCGCTGCCATGAACTTTACAAGCTCCTTCTACCTTTTTACTGAGTGTTACATTCCTGCGAGGTGAGGTCAGAACTGCTTCCCTGCGCAGGCAGAGCCAGGGGATGGCTGGAGAGTCAATAGCTTGAGGCTGGGATGTACTGGGTGGGTTGAGGATGGGGCCTGGGGTCCATCTGATTTGGATGCTCTGCTGGGTCTGGTGGATCCATCCTTCCTCTGCCGGGGAGCGGGGTGGTGGTTGTGGTACCCTGATGGTGGTGGACCAAATGCTGGCGTAAGGGGTACCTGCTGTTGAGTTGGGTTTTGCCCCTGTGGGTAAAGAGGTGAAGGTCCCCGGTCTCGTGTCCTGACCTAGAAAAAGTCCCTGGAGGGGACCTAGAACCTGGCTGGGGACATGATTCCCAGTGGAACATCAGATCACGAAGCAGTAGGGCTGTAGTGGTGAGAGCCATTTGTCTGTCCAGAGACAGGGTTGCCTGCAGGGCCACAATTTTGGTTTAGGGAATCTCTTTGAAGCTGATGTGCTGTATTCATCATGGTCCCTGGTGAACACCAGCTGTACAAACAGCAGCCTGAAGCAGAGGTGCTGGCTCAGCCATCCATCTCCTACCCATCCCCTCAGAGCAGCCCTGGGAGTGTTGGAGATGTCCCTGCGCTGCAGGATGAGGTGTCTCCAGGTCCTGGGCTGGCTCCTGGGGCTTGGAGGCTGCTCTGAGCATTGCTGCCTGGCACTTGGGGACACCTTTGGGCACGGCCTTTCGCATAGCAATGTTAGATGGGCACGTTGCAGCTTGTGCAGTGTAGCTCTGGGACAGAGCAGAGGGTGTGGGGCTGTCTGAGCCAAAATCATCAAAGAATAGTGGGGAGAAGGAGAGACGAGAGCTTGTTGGCTCTGGCACCGCAACAAAGCCTCCTTCCTTCTCCTTGCTGCACAGGGATGGAGCTGAAGCTTCCTCCTGGGGCTGGGGGGTGTTGTGGCAGAGAGAGACACTGGGGACACGGGTCATGGCTGTGAGATCTCCTCCTCCCTTTGCCAGCCTGCGTCGCCAAGCCCCGCACTTGACCCTTGAGCTGGTTTCCGAGCCGTTGGTGTAAAGGCTGCTCTGCAACCCAAACAAAGGCTCCAAGTCTATCAGCATCCCGCGGCGGGCAGGGAGCGGCCAGGACCATGAGGTGTGCCTGGAGCACTCGGGGAAGGGGGGGTTCATCCCTCCTGTCTCCCTCTGAGTCCAGATAAAAGCTGGATCTTTGGAGGCACAGCTGGATTTGGAAGGCTCCCATTCCCTGTTCCCTCCCTGTCTGCGGGAGTGACCTTAGGAGATAAAGCCTCTTGGCCCAGCACCTCCATCCCTTCATTTCCAAGAGCCCAGGAGGACTCACCTTGCCTCCAGCTGCCTCTCCCCATCTCTTTCCAGCCTGAAGACGGAGGAAGGCGAGAGCCATGGAAGCCAACAGCTCCGGTGGGATGCAGGATGCTCCTCTGGACAGTAGCTTTGCCAGCACCGATGACCTCGCTTCTGACTGGTACATCTATGAAACCATGGAGCCAGCCGTGCCACAGGATGAGTAAGTGTCCAGCCCTGCTGGTGGGTGCCATGTGTCCCCTGTCCCTGCTGGGTCACCCTGGGCAGCAGTCAGCCTCCTGCCCAGCTGCCACATCCCCTTTTTGTGGAGTAATGTCCCCTGAGCAGCAGTCCCATCATTTATGCCTGGGTGAGTGGGAGGTGATTGAGAAGGCTCTTTTGGGCCACCTAAAACTGCTTCATTCCTTTATGGGTGCTTGCCCCAAGGGTGGGACCTCAGGGCCCAACTTCACAGCAAGGACCTGGCACTTCATGCCCTTACCAAGGATAAAGGAAGTGCTACAGGGAGGGGAAACTGAGGCATGGAGCAGCAGGGTGATCTTTCCCATGTGAAGCCAGGCATCCCAAGGTGCATCTACCAGCACCTATTGTCCCTCTGTTGACTTAATCCTCTCTGAGTGAGTTTTATACCACTGAGTTGACTGATACCCAACCCAGAGGGCCAGCAGGAAGAGATCCCAGTGGTGACCAGCTCAAAGGGCTCCTCCTCACCCTTAATCTTCTACACTGTGAAAGAGCCTTTGAAAGCTCCTTGTGGAGCCTCAGCTTCCCCAGGTGAAGCCCCACATGCATGACTCAAACCTCTGCTAGAAACCTTTGGGGCACTTTCATTGCATCCTCCTTTGCAGCAAGCCATGGGCAGTGAATGGATGGAGGCAGCACTGGGGGTTTTCCATCTGACAGCTCCTTGGTGCTCTGAAGCCCAAAAAGGGGCTTGGTGTCCCTGTGCTTTCAATGTTGCGGGTGTGTGCCCTGGATTTCCAGAGCTGGGATATTTTTGGACAACAGGAATTTTCTGCTCTATCCAAGGGCAGAGAAAAGAAGTCCAAAACCGGAGCTTTTCTAATGTCAGCTGGTCCTATACAGCCGTTACTGTCAGGCTGGGGACAGCCTTGGATATAGGATGCCTGAGGAATCCTCATTCCACTCTGAGACCCTTCCCTGCAGCCTTTCTCCTGTCTCTGCCCACCCCATGAGCATGAGGGCTCCTCCACTGTGTGTTATGGGGCTCAGGATGTCCTGCTCCCTGGCACCGGGATTTGCAGCCAGCAAAGTCCCTCCTGGCCTTGGGAGAGCAGGAGGGCTGCGGCACAGCAGAGATTAAGGGATGCTGTGGAGGCCAGAGAGGGAATAAATAAAGCAAAGCCTGGCACATCTGCTTGACCTTGGCTGGCTGGGGATGCAGTGCTGGATGCAGCACCACCAACCCCAGACATCCATCGCCTCTGCTGTCTCACAGGTCTGGGGCTGGTCCCTATCCCATGGGAAAGGCGCTGAAACACCCTACAAGGGGCCTTCAGCCTCCCAGCTGGCATTTAACAAGCGCAGTGCCTTAGGTAGCAGGAACTGCTATGTGCAGGCTGCATCCGTTGAAAAGGCAGAGCTAGGATGGAAATGACTATAAAAGAGGTAAATTGGGCTTTGTCCTTCCTTGCTGATCCGTTGCGCCTTGGTATCCCTGTTTCTGGAAGGAGGTTACCCAGATCCTGTGGGGATCAGCCTGGGACTGCTCCTGGGTGTTATCTCTATTGCTTGCTTGATCATAAGTTATCTTGTGGGGGTGACTACCCCTGGTTGTGTGACCCAGCTCTTTGGAGGTTTACCCCTTCTCGCCATCAGATGGAAATCCCTGCTGTGTCTTTGCTTTGCCCTTTTGGGACTAAATACAACAGCACATGATTGTCTTTTTCCTCTTTGTAGCATGTTTCCCAGTGTAATTCCAGACTGTGACCCCACCATTTCTCCCAGACTGTATCACATCTGCATGGCGCCCATCTCCGTAAGTACCTGCCACATCCTATGCGATGTTATTTGCCCTGATGTTGTATTTGCTGTCCCCCAGCTTGGGTCATGCCCATCTACTCCCATATACCAGGTCTGAGCCCTTCAGCTTGAGCTGGAGCGAAGTTTAAGCTGGGCTGCTCTAACATGGGACTCAAGTATCCTCAGACCATAGTCAATAGAAAGCTTTGATTTATTTCTATAGCACGGTCCCACTGAGGTATTCAGAGCCTGTAACTCATTAGGGCAGGTTGAGAAACACCTGCCTGGCTTCAACCATGGCTGGATAGAGGTTGTTAGGTGGAGTTGGATGGAGGCTCCCATCACATCGCAGCACATCCAAATGCCCCCCAGATACCACCCCATGTATTTATTGTTCCCTCGGTTGGGTTTCTGGCAGCTGGCTGTGCTCCTGGGCTTGTCCTTGCTGGTGAAGCGCAGGCGTCTCCACCAGAGCTGCTGGAATGGTGTCCCAGGACTGCTCAGGTACCCGGTCCCCAGGGTCCCCATCACCCCGCAGCCAAGTGGGTGGAGGGATGCTGAGGTGCAACACCGGACCTAAACCAGCTCTGGGGCAGAGGATGGTGGGCACAGGGTGCATATGACCTGGTGGAATGCTCATTCCTTCCTTGCCTTGCAGCCCAGCCAACTTTCTGGAGGAGGAAGGCAACCGCGGGCTGGTGGCTGCAGTGTTCGGCATCCTCTTCTCCTCCCTGTGCGTGCTGATCTTGGACACAGACCCTCTGCCGTTCATCACCCACTCCTCCCAGAGCACCCGGGGTAAGGTCAGCACCCTCCTGCCCTGTGAGCATCATGGTCCTCCCCACCCAGGAGGTGTGAAGCTCTGGGTGTCACCCTGAGCAGCCTGTTCACCCTGGTCCCTACTGAGAGCTCTGCTTCTTGCCTGTTTTGCTCTCTCTCCTCTCTTCCTATGGTACCATCCAGAGTACTGGAAGATCCTGGCTTTGCTCTACTACCCTGCCTTCTACTACCCCCTGATGGCCTGTGCCACCGTCCGGCACAGAGCCAGCTACCTCATGGGCTGCCTGCTCTCCTGGTGCCACTGTGTGGTCCACATCTGGCAGAAGGTGGATTGTCCCCAGTCACCAAAGGTATGGGTCCCACTGCCTGCAGAAGGAGCAGGGAGGCTGCTGTGGCCAAGGCTTTCTCATCACCTCCTTCAAGGGACATCATAGTGTCACCTACCCACGACTTGGTCTGTAGGCTGGGGTGGGGTGGTGACATCTCTGCATCTCCCCAGATATACAGGTACTACTCCACACTCTCTTACATCCCCATCATCCTCTGCCTTGTGCTCTTAAGCCTTTGGTATCCAGCCCTGCTCATCAAGAGCTTCACCCGGCAGGAGGAGACCTTGGATAAGGAGGTAATGCAGATCTATGGGGTGATTTGGTGGGGATGAATGGGAGAGCCCTCTGATGGACCTGCATGGTTTTGCGGGTTCCTGTGCCCCACAAGCTCTCTGCCTGCCTCAGGACTGGGAGAGCTGGGTGCTCCCAGGCCATGTGGTCCCTGCTTTGCTCCAGCACTGGGAGCTGCCTCCCCTCCATCCCTCTTTTGATGACAGGGGCGGCTGCTCTTTTTATCTCCTTGGGTTTGAAGAGGGAGTGGAAAATCCATCTTTGGAGTAAACTCCTTAGTACAAGAGGCTTAAAGCATCAATACACCCTGTTCAGGCTGGGACTGGGGTTGCCTTGTTTTCCCGGCAGGCTGGATAATCCCCAGCCCTTTGGGAAATGCTGGCGCTTTGTTGGGAAGAGAGGAGGAAAAATCTACTTCAAAATAAGCAGCCAGCCCAAGTGTGGACTGAAGTGACCCCAGGCCCTTGGTGGGAGCTGGCTGATGGGAATGGGGGGTTTCAGCTGTGCTAGCGGTGTGCCTGCGTTTGGGCTGCTTTGCTGATGGGAACAAGGCACGTTTACTTCCACCTTCTGCGAGGCTGGAAGATTTGCTGCCAGCACCATTCCAATGTGTTCGTTATGGCTGGGAGTCCATCATCCCTGTGGGTGATGGACTCCTGCAACAGAGGGTGCTGCGGAGCATCATGTGTATGGCTGGGGCAGGAGATGGCTGCTAGATGGGATGCAGATACTCTGGCCCCCCCAGAAGGCAGAGTCACCTCTCCCTACTCACTGTGAGCACCCTCCCTGTGCTCAAAGCAGGTGACTTCTTGCTGCTCTCCTTAAGGTGCCAGGGAGAGGTTATTACAAGAAGTACCTGAAGGCTGTCCTGTCCAAACGCCCTCAGAAGGGGAGGTAAGGATGACCCCTTCCATAGCATTGCCCCATCAGTGATTCACAGTGGGGGCAGAGAGGCTCCCTGCTCCCACGGACACACTTCTCACCCTCCTCTTCCTCCTCCAGCTCCACAAAGCTCGAGGAGACCCTCCTGTCCAGGGTGCAGACGTACTTACGCTCCTACATCTACACTCCTGAGGAAGGTTGGCTGCAGCACGGGCTCCCCACACCGCCTGCATCCCATTCCCAGGACAGAAAATGCCTTTCTTGGCTCCTTCTCCTCCAAAGCAGCCGTGTCCCGGCTGTGCACACACTGCTGTGCTCTGGGGTGTGGAGCAGGGACCCCCACCAGGGGGTATGGGTGGTTTCAAGCACTGAGGTTCAGGTGTGCGTAGTGCTGAGGGTGCAGCCTGGTGCTTGATAAGGATATGATAAGGGGATGAAATGCCTAAGGGGAATGGGGAAGTATTCCTTGCTCCCTTCACCCATGGGAGGAGCAGGAGCTGTCCCAGAAGGTGGCACCCTGAGCGACACGGCTCCCCATGCAGAATGAACCTGGATTCTGGGACCAGGTTTCAAGGGATTACGGAGAACAGAGGCACCGCTCCCAGCTACATCCTTGCTGAATTGCTCTGGAGAAATCCCAATTACTACTTGACCGCCCTGTCCCAGTGCTCTCACAGGGGTGTTTGCTTTGGCTGCCGGCTGGGGTGGACCTGCAGCCTGCTCCACTCTCCCTGTGATCTCACATCCCAGCTCCTCTCCAATTCTTCCTTACAGGTTTCCATATCCCATTGAAGCTCATCCTATCCATAACCACGGCCATGATCGCTGTCTACCAGGTGATGCCAATGGTTAGATGCCAATGGTTAAATGCCAAGCAGAGCCCACTGTGTCCTCTCCAGGCAGAGGAGCAGAGGCATTGCCACACCACACTTTTGGCTATTGGAATGGTATTTGCATGCCTTGAGGTATTACCATCCCTCATGGCAACTGGCTGAGTGCTTCTAGGGCTCAGGCAGTCTTAAGTCCTTAAGCCAAAGGGATAGCTCAGCAATGGGATGCCGTGACTCAGGGCTCACGTGGCACTGCTCCCTCACAGGTCGCCCTCCTGCTCCTGGTAGCCGTCGTCCCCACCATCCAGATCATCCGGGCAGGAATGACAAAGGACATCGTGGTGCTGTTGGTCCAGTTTGGCTTGGTACCCTCAGAGAGCCCGGCTGCCCCAGGTGACATGGAGAAAGAGCTCAGGACTGTCAAGTACTATCTGTGGTCGCTGGAAGGTGAGTTCCCAGCCAAGCCCTGCATCCAGATGTGATTTTTGGAGGGTTTCAGAACTTATCAGGGAGGTTTCCGGCCCAGAGGGTGGTCTAAGAAGCTGGATGCTGATGGAAGAGCTTCCACGAGGAGTTGAACCCAGCTGCTGAAGCCACAGCCGTGCAGACATGAAAGCAGCCGCAGATGCCTGGTGCCAAGGCAGCCATGCACTGCAGATGCTGTCCTTCGGCTGTGGGCTTTGAGATGTGTTGGAATCAAGCAGATGGCCCTGGATGAGGGATGTGGGGATGGCAGGGGTGCCCTCTCCCTCCATGGTGTACCTTGGGGTACCACCAGCCTCGAGGGAGGTTTTTGTGTCTTTTCCCAAGTCACCAAATCCCTCTCATCCTCTTTTTTTTCCCCCTGACATCTCCATTTCTCCTACCAATCCTCCTTTCTCCCTCTTGCTTTTACCCCGTAGCATCTCCTTGGCTCTCTCCATCTCGCTGCCTGCTTATTACAGCTTTTCCAGCACTGAGCTAACCCGTCTGCTTTATTTCCCCTGGCTGCTTGTCTTTCCCCTTCCCATTCACTGCCTCACCAACTCGCCTGGGAGATGGGGATCCCTGTGTCACAAAGAGGATAGGGAGGGAAACTGAGGCACGGGCACATCCGTCACTCAGCCCCCTGCCATGCTTCTGAGATAGGTTTTGCAGTAAAATCCCATTGCTTGGATGGCCACAGCTCATAGCCCATCATCTCCCCCGCTCCTCTGCAGTGTGCTACATCTGCTCGCTGGTGCTGTGCTGCCTGCTGACCTGCGCCATGCTCCTGAGGACGCTGGTGATGCACAGGTACGGTGTCCTCGCTCCTCTTCCCCTTCCCACCAAGCCAGGATGCAGCTTGTCTGTCTCCCCAGGAGCAACCTGAAGGCTCTCTACCAAGGAGCGGTGCTGGATGTCTTCTACAAAGCCCATATCCTCCGCCCATCCCGACAAGCCATTGTCTGCTGGATGAGCTTTGCCAGCTTCCAGACAGCTTTTGCCTGCCTGGGTAAAGGGTGCTGGGGCAGGATGGGGTGGGTGGATGGGTGGTGGAACCCCACCTTGCACATCATACCCAGCGTTTGATCATCTCGTCCCCCTTTCATGTCCCATTTCACAAAGGGCCAGCTGCAGAGAGGCTTTTGTTCCTCTTTCCCCAAACACAATCTGTCTTCCTGCAGGAAGGACCATGCTGAACACCAAATGGTTGGGAGTTAAAAAGGGAAGGGGGGGATGGGGAATAGTCACTTGTTTTGGCTCAAGCCCAGCTATTTTGATTTGAGAAGCTATCACAGCATCTTATGCAAAGGACTGTCTGTCTCCTCCACTCCCAGTCTTCACATCCCAGATGCTCTTTGCTGTGCATCTTCCCCAGCACAGCCAAGGTGTCCCTGGGGTGGGGTGGGGGGTTTGGATGCTGCAGGGATGAGTGAAGGACATCCAAAGGGGCAGAAATCTTCCCCCCACCGTGGTTTGGAGCCATTTTAAGGCCTCTCTGCCCCATGGGAGGTGACGCTAGGCAGTGATGCATGCAACCATCTCAGCATCCCAGGGGCAATCTGAGGGTCCAAGGGGGTGCTGGAAGGACAGCGGGGACCACCAGGCCTGTCGGTGACCACCCCTTGCAAAACCAGACCTATCTCAGAGGCAGATTTCAGAGATCAGTGTGGAGGCAGGAGCTGGGGAGCGCCCCAGGAGCTCCTTGCACCCCTTTGCCATCGAGGAGCAGCTTTCCTTTGGCCCCCCAGTACTCAGTGCAGGGCTGGCTGCATCTCACCATGTTGCCATGCATCTGCCTCCCGCTTAAAGGTCTTGGCTTTCAAGTCATTAAAGCAAAACAGTGGAGGTGAAGCACAAGCTCAAGCCCAAGGAGCAGCAGCGGCTGCTGATCTTGGTGTGATTTATGATCAGAAATCAGAGCTCAGGCTGATTTCTATGATGAGGCAGCACAGTTGACGCCCTGAGTGATGCCTCTTCTCAGCAGGGATAATGGGGGGAGTGATAAGAGAGGCTGAATGTGTAATTAAATCCCATGTGTTGGGAGCAAGCCAGGCAGGGAAGGATCTCACAGGCTTTCTATGGGATTAAAATGATGCTCAGCAACAAGCATTGGTTGAGGAATAAAAGCAAGAACTTCTTCCACCTTCTGCTTCTCCATCCTCTCCTTGTGTCTTTTTCCCAGGTCTCCTCATCCAGCAAGTGATCTTCTTCATCTGCTCAGTGGGGTTCGCCTTCCTCTTCATCATCCCACTCCAGTCGGGCACTAACAGTTACCTCTTCAGGATAATTCAGAACATGTGGTGGGTGCTCACAGCCCTTGGGGAGGGGTGGAAGACCCAAATGGGTGCCAAGGCCATGGTATGAGATGCTCTGTCAAGAGAAGGCTCTATCTCAGGCTCTTTCAGCTTTGCTGGAGGTTTCTGCTGCTTGGAATGGTGCCTCATGCTTGGGGCCCTCCTCTCGGCCTCTTCTCTCCCACCCAGGCTCTTCTGGTTGACCCTGGTGGTTGCCGTCATTGCGCAGAACCTGGCAGCTCACTACCAGTTCCTGGAGCAGCATCCCCTCCGGAAGGAGCTCACCAACAGGTATGGGCATGGTGACGTCCCTGAGGCAGAGCTGAACCCTCTCGAGGTCCAGGGCACGGGACTGTGTTGGGGTTTCATCTGTCCCTGGTGTTGTGGTGTCCTCTGTGCCACAAGCTCAAGGGGGAAATCTGTAGGTTTGAGGGGTTCAAGTGGCTCCATGTTCCCAGAGAGGTTTCTTTAGATGCTTTAGAGGGCCATGGTCCATTGACAGCCTTGATTTCAGTGGGGTGAAGTGGGTGAAGTCTATCCCCTGCTCCACTACCCCCATTTGCAAGCCTCAAGGAAAGCCCAGATCCCTCAGGATCAGCTGAACCGGTTCAGATGCTGCCAGCAGATGTGGTCCCTCTTACATGCTGTCACTGCCTAAGCTGTCTCCTTCAGCTGAAAACTGAGATGACACATGGATCTAGGTGTCCTGCTCTGTCCAGCCAAGGGACATCCACCACCTCCATTGCCTGCAGGGAGGCTGCTGTAGGCTATTCCAGCCTCCACAGGAGCGAGTGTCCCCTATCCCAAACCACCAGACTCATGCTTCGGCTGGTTTCTAAGTCTTCAAGGAGGAATGGAGACCCTATGTGTGCTGGAAGCCAAGCTTCCCGATGGTGCATCAGGCTGTCCCTTCTCCAAGCGCCTGGAGGGTGTTTGTTTCTCTCCATGGGATGGAGACACCTCAGATGGGGCCCGTGTCTGCTGATGAGGGAGGGAGGCTTGTTTTGGCCCATGGTTCCTCTGGCAGGGAAGGGCTGTGCTTCCCATCCCGTGGTGTTTGTGTTCCTTACTCCTCCTCCTCCGCCCGCAGGCGCGCTCTGTACATAGCCACCTACCTGCTCTTCCCCATCAACGTGCTGGTGGGCGTCCTGGCTGGGCTCTGGAGGATGCTCATATCCGGCCTCTATAACTCCATCCACTTCTGTCAGCTGGACATCAGCCTGCTGAACCGGGGCGTGGAGACCTTCGACCCAGGTAGGGTATGGAGGGGTCCCCCTGCAGCACTTCTGAGCATGGAAGCACTGGAGGCTCCTCCATCACCTGGAGCTGCCTGCATTGAGTGGGGCTTCAAACTGCCCGTGCTCAGAGATGGGCAGGGGGTACAACTGGAGCTTCTGGTACCCACTTGGTCCTGCTTTTCTCTCCATCCCCAAGGGCGTGTGATGCTCTTCTGGGGTCCCCTGGTCTTCAGCAGTGTCAGACCCTGTTCCCATGGGCAGTGGACTCTCATCTCTCCTGCGCTGAAGGCAACAGGAAAGGAACATAAGATCAGAGAATGTTTGGGTTGAAAAAGACCTTAAGTTCATCCAGTTCCAAACCCTGGCCATGGGCAGGGATATCTTCCTGTCGCTCAAGGCTCTGGCCAGTCTGGCCTTGAACACTGCCAGGGATGGGGCAGCCACAGCTTCTCTGGGCACCCTGTGCCAGCGCCTCAGCACCCTCACAGGGAAGAGCTTCTTCCTTAGATCTAACCTGAACTTCCCCTGTTTCAGTTTGGATCCATCATCCCTTGTTCTATCACTGCAGTCCCTGATGAAAAGTCTCTCTCCAGCATCCTTGTATCCCCGTTCAGACACTAGGAGCTGCTCTGAGGTCTCCATGCAGCTTTTCTCCTCCAGGCTGAACATCTCCAATTTTCTCCTCCTTTTCTCTGCTTTTCCTGCTAGCATTTTGGGAGCAGCTCTGAAGGCAAAGCAGCTCTGGCTGGGCAGAGATGGAGCCCAGCAAATAACCCTCCCCTCTGCTCCAGGGCAGAAAGGAGGGGAGAACCATGAAGTCTGGCCCCATTACTCTCATTCACTGTGAGCTGTGTGCCCCCAGGCTACCACACTTACTGCCACTATCTGAAGATCGAGGTCAGCCAGTCCCACCCAGTGATGAAAGCCTTCTGCTTGCTGCTTCTCCAGCTGGCCAGGCCGGAGGGGCCATCGGGGCTCCGGCCCAGCAACATGGAAGAAGGTGAGACCTTCCCCTCCCCATCCAGGGCAATGCATGGCCAGCATCATGGGGCAGAATCACCACGGACTCCTCTATGGGTTTGCTGCTCCTCTAGACATGCTGATGGTGCCTGTGGGTAAAGGGACCGTTGCGGTTGTGACTGTCCATTGTGGTCATCTCCATCCTAGGAGCTGCCCCTGTCCCTCTGATGTGCAAGGGCACGATAGGGCTCCTATGGATGTAGATGGGACTGAGGGGGAGCTGGGGCTGAAGCTGTTCCTCCTCCCATCTCCTCGCAGGCATCCAGCTGATGCAGCACAAGCAAGCGCCTCCAAGCAGAGCCCGGTTCAAGCAGAGCCGAGCCCGCTGGTGGTTGGCTTACACCCTCCTCAACAACCCCTCGCTGACTGCCTGCCGGAAAACTGCCCTCTGTGACCCCACGGCCAACGGCACCCAGCTCAGCACTTCTGAGCCCTGACCTCCGGAGACCCCCCCACCTCTCTCTGTCTCCCATGCACACTCCATCCCATTCCATCCCCATCTCCCATTGACTCTTCTCCTGTGCTGGCGGGAGCTTTGGGCACCTCGTTCCCCTCCCCAGCAGTGCTGGGGGCTGGTTTGTAACTCTAGGTCCATGCTGAGCCACTACCACGGTCCAGAGGTGAGGACAAATGGGTAACCTCCAAGCCTGACCTGGATGGAGAAGGGCTGAGGAGCTAAGCTGATCCCTTCAGCCATCTCAAACATCTTAGAAGTCACTCCTGCCATGAGCCCACCAGTTCTCAACAGCTGTCTTTCTGACATATGGCATGGCTGGGATCAGTCCCCAGCACCAGGGGAGAAAGGAAGAGAGGAAGAAGAAGGGGTGTGCTTGTGTGTATGGAGGGGTCCCCAGCCAGACTGAGCATGAGGAAGTACCCCCATCTCAGTGTGGTGTCCCCATGGAGAAGATCCCTACTGCCAGCCCCATCCCCAGCTTCTCCCTTTCATTTCTGATCCTGGCTCCCCTTACTTGACCCTGGAACTCCTTTCTCCCCCAGTTTTGTGGAGGCTGAAACTCCATCTGCTCTGGGCTGTGAGGTTGCAGACCCAATTGGGTTCTGCTCCCCATAACTTGTGACCTGGTGCCTCTTGCTGCCACCCTTTGTTTTATTCCAAGCCAGCAGTTCCCTGGGGCTCGTGCCCCTCCAAGTGAGCTGAGCTTGAATCCACAGAAAGTAGTTTTACACCTCACTTGGCCCTGCCGAGGCACGGAAGGTTAATAAATCACATACCTCATTCCTATGCTTGGGTGTGCTTGGTGTCCATGCCCAAATAAACCAGACTGGACAGAGGGGATCTCTCTGGGTGATGTTTGGGTCTCACCTTGCTCAGCAGGGGCTATGTGGTAGATCTGCTTGACCTGGGGGTGATGGGATCAAAGCTGATCCTCACCTTAGGGAAACTAAAGCAAAGCTGCTCAGTTTGCTTTCCCATCAAAACTTTTGGCCCTAACCCATGATTCCCATGAAGGATGTCCGCTGAAACTGGACATATAGTAACTGAAACACCAAAGGTGGGTGTCCAAGGTGGTGCTGGATCATCTCCTCTCATGATGTGTCCCTTAATCCTGCCTTCATTGGCTGGAAGCATGCCTGGTGTCAGCACAAGCAAGGTCCTTGATAGGTGTCCTGGCATCTCCCCACACCATTGAAGCTGGGTGGGCACCATCCCTTTCCCCAGGAGCCTAACCCTGATCCCTTTCTATCCTAGCAAAGGGGGGGAGAGGGAAGTCCCTGCCTTCATCTAGAGCTGCTCCAAGGGCCACCTAGTGCTCTTGGATGCTCAAACCCCTGTCACATCCCCTGCCCGCTAATCAAACAGGATTAAAGCCACAGTCTTCTGATCGGATTTGAGCACTGCCTGGCACATAGCACAACATCACCAACTTGAGGGACAGTGGTGGCACCCCAGGGTTGTTTTCTTCTTAAGACAGCAGGAGCCCAAGGGGCAGTTCCGGCTGTTTCCCCTGGGCTTTACAGTGTGAGTGCAGGAGAGGTGGGTGCTGGATGTCCCGTGTGTGTCTGGCTGAAGTGATGCCCCCAGGCAGAGGCTGCACTTTTCTCTTGCAGTCCATCCCATCTCCAGCCTCGGGGGCTTTGGAGGCAGCCTTGGTAATCCCTAAAATCTTTGGCAGCTCCGGGCCATGGGTGGAGCTGGATTTCAGCATCTGTTTACACAGCCCTGCCCAAGGCTTCCTGGAGATGTCTTGGCAGGAGGGGACTTCTCTGATTTGCTTGTTTTCTTTGCCTTCTTTGACATAAGCAGCATGCCCTGTGGGTGAACTGAGCTCCTCCTCTTCGTGGTGGCCTCACTTCTCTTCTCTAAACCCTCAGCATCAATAGCTCTGCCCCCATGCATCTGCAGTCCTCTCCACCCAGCCCCTGAGCTGATGGTGAGGTGGTTCAGAGAGATGATCCTATTGTAAAAACAGCCATTCATGGAAAACTGCCCCTGTGGGGAATGTAGGCTCAGGCCTGGGTCATGCTGTGGCTTTGCAAATGTGAGGGACACAGAGGAGATGATGAGGATTGTGGTGGCATCCTGGGCTTGAATGAGCTGGTGGCCAGGAGGCGTAAGGGTGGTGATGCCAAGTGCAGCATCACCTGCAGCATCTAATCTGAAGGCACGTAGCAGGGTGCTCTGTTTGTTATAAGTGAGTTATGCTTAATACCACTTACAATTTGCCATAAATCCATGGGTGAACTTGGTGGCAGTGAAGGAATTCACCTTTCTGGTGCCAAAACAGCCACATGCCACCAAAGCAGGGGGAGCAGCAGACTGGAAAGGCAGGCAAGAGACAATCTTACTGTTTTCATCCTTATCCCCAGCTCCAAACCCTGTTGCCAGCTGAGGCTGCAGGAATAACCTCCTGTACCACCCTATTCCCGGGCAGGCAGGGAAGGGAGTACCCCGGCTGCAATAAAACTCATGTTAAAATTTGCATCCTCTGAAATTAAACCAAAACTCTCACTGGGGCCGTGATGTTTTCCATCCTTTCTGCCTGTAATGGGAAAAACATGTGCCTGGTTGTTAGCATCAGAGGCTGGTTCTTCCTCGGGACCCCCACGGAGCCCTCGGCACCTTACCCAGGCTGTGCTGACGTGCAGCAGCTCCTCAGCTGCTCCTTCCCTTAACCCTGCAGGCTGGCGTTCCTGCCTTCCCCTGCCTGCTGCAGGCAGCAAAGGGGGTAGTTGGGGGCCTCCTATAAATGTGTCCTTCCTCCAGGGTCATTGTGGGAGGGCTTTGGGGGAGCTGCGGGGAGAAACTGGGTGCCCCCTGAGCAAAGAGGGTTGGGAATGATTGAGAGAAGGACTTGGGGGTGCTGGTTCAGGAGAAGCTCAACATGACCTGGCTTCAGTGTGCTGTTGGAGTGGAGAGATGCTGCGAGGGCTAGAGCAGCTCTGCTCTGGAGCCAGGCTGAGACAGCTGGGCTGGTTCAGCCTGGAGAAGAGAAGGCTCCTGAAGGGGCGACCTTAGAGCAGCTCCAGTGCCTAAAGGGGCTACAGGAAACCTGGAGAGGGGCTTCGGACAAGGGCCTGTAGGGACAGGCCAAGGGGAATGGCTTTAACCTGCCAGAGGGGAGACTGAGATGAGCTCTTAGGC
>WYDI02022700.1:0-19989 GCA_009867235.2 Psittacus erithacus | reverse complement strand
GCCCATGGCAGGGGGGTTGGAACTAGATGATCTTAAGGTCCTTTCCAACCCTAACTATTCTATGATTCTATGCTAATTTCAGCTACTTATCCTTTGAAACTGATTTATGAACATTTTCCTTAGTAACATATAGCAACTCATTAATGACCTCAGGTGACCTTTATTTTGAAAGTAGAAGGCTTTGGGTCCAGGATAAGCAGCAAACTTGGATCATTTTTTACCAGCGTCAAATATAAAGGTCAAATATGGAACATTTCAGAAGCCACAACCCATAATGAATAAACAAATCAAATTTCAGAAGCTGTGCTCCTGAAGAGCATTACAAATTAACAACTAAAGACATCAGTCAATGAGTGACCTTTAATAAATTTATAGACGTGTTTAATCAAAAAGTCTAAGTGGCAACTCAATGGTTAAAGTAGAACATAAACTGCCTTTCTAAGTCCTACTTAACATCCTATTACTTTGAAGTGGGGGAATTAATTTATCTGCAAATTACATAGTACTAAATATTGAGCAATATATCAAGGAAGATGTTTTCTGAGAATTAAAGGAAAGCAGTTGAAGTATGCTTATTTGCTTTTAAAATACAAATTACTCTTAATGTTCACTTTTTATAGCTCTCCCACTCCCTAAGAGCCTCTACTTCTTGTACCCATTCCTCCCACCCACTTTCACTCTCCAGAGCTATAGCTTATACTAAGGTTCCATGAAAAAGTCAATATGATATTAAGTAGAAAGGTACCAAAGATGGAAATAAAATAAGTCAGTTATATGAGACAAAGCTTTGAAATATTCACTCTGTCAGTTCAAAAGGATTCAAAAATTTTGAAGAGCTAACATTTTTTCATATAGACATTATTCTAGATCACATATCATCCACCCCACTGCTTGCAGAAAGCCTGCATAAAGCTTTATTAGGTGGTCTTTGTGAACAGAAATGCAACTGTGTTGTATCTGGTCCATTTGGGATCATCAGGGAATTGAGTGCATAAATCTAGCAATACTGAACACAGAGACATGAATTTAATAGCAGATATTTCTTTTCTGGCATAGATTAGAGAAAACCTCAAAGAACCTGAACTCCCCACATTATCCTTCCTATGGTCTGACTGAAAAGCCAGGGATACATTATTATTTCAGTTCCCAAACTGAGTAACTTCTTGCTTAAATAGGTAGAATAGGCTGGTGAAAGGAAAACCTGAAATTTTTAGTCAGTTCTTTTAAAAGTTCCACATTTGCTTCCTTTAAAAGCAAATTTCTTGGTAGACTCTCTGATGGAAGGATAAGCAAATTAAACAGTGAGACCCAGCCAGAATCTGAAGAACAGTGATGAGTGGAGGAACAGTAGACATATTCAGTGAAAATCTAATCAGTGAAAATCAGAGCACGCTGAATCAGCTGCTCCTAAGACTAAAAATTATAGGCCCTGTTGTAAAAACCACTGCAAAAAGTCAGCAGCCAAAACTCTTCTACAGGCCGTCAGATTCTGAAATAGGGGATTATTGCCTACAAGGGCAAGAGATTTTTTACAGGATGGAGGGAAAAAGAGGATTTGTGGACTGTGTAAAAGTTATTATGGGATGTTTCAAGTGAATTGTGGGAATGTTCAAAATTTTTTATGGGATGATTAAGGGAAGGACTGAAAATGAAGGGCGACCAAGATGAACTGGGAAGGAACACATATGAAAATAGGAAACATGACAAAACCAGTTGCATGCAAACCTGTTGGCAGATTTGTCCTGATCACAGAGCTCAGGAACAAGTTCAGGCTGTTTGTGAGACTCATGTTTATGCGAGGGCTTTGCGCGTTTCTGCAGCTTCCAGATCGGGCAACATTCCTCATGGTGGTCTGAGAGGCCACAGGCACATTAGTTTTGTGTGCACATACTGGGAGTAACTGTATTCTTCTGGGGATAGGGAGCCACAGTAGCTTCTCATACATGAGTTAGAACAGGAGGGTTCCCCAAGCCTCCTATTCTACCAGGTTTGGCTGCCTCAAGCAATTCCAGAGGGGTTTTTCAGACAGCCATCAAATCCTTTTTTGAGCTTAGAAAGTTGAGACTCCAAAGATTTTCCATTCCCGAAGAAACTAAAAACCTGACTAGACATGGCCCTGAGCAGCCTGCTCTAGCTGACACTACTTTAAACAGGGATTCAGACCAGGTGGTCTCTAGGGGTCGCTTCCAATCTCAGCCATCCCATGATTCTCTGAAAAATTTTTGCCCTTATTTTCCAAATGTCCTAAAACTTATGCAGTAGAAATGTAAAAAAAAAAAAAAAAAAAAATAGGAAAAATTAAGACTTAAACTTTCTCTGCCTCTGCTGTGTACCATGTGCCTCTGCAACAGCATTAAAGCAATAGTCCTAATGAATCATGTTAGACTGCAGGCCTTCAGAGTTGCTTAAGATTCAAGCAATTAAATATGTAGAAAGATCTTGAAAAATACAATATAGACATCTTAAACAGAATCATTAGAGACAGATGCAATTTAATCAAACCCTTCGTTTTATTCTAGGGCTAGTAGAAGACAATTTAAAGGGGAAAAACTAAAATCAGAGACAATTATCAACATAAAGTACAGCATGTTTGTGGCAAAACGTTGCTTCAGTGGAGAAACTGATGTTTTCAAAAACAAAAATAAAATAGTTCTTTGTAAAACCTCAACTGTTAAAATATTTATATTCCACTTGAACAGACTTGTCTAATAAAATACTTCAAGATCAAGAGGAATCACTGAGGCATTTAGTCTGCCTTTGCACATTCCTCAAACTAAACAATATACCAAATTACTCCTCTACTTGCATCAGTAATAAATGGGTTTGACTATATCATACCTTTCACAAAAAACATCCAGGATTGATCTGGAAATATCAAGAGGTGGAGAATGCACCATTTCTCTAAACAATTCTGATGTTAACACCAATAACAGTAAAGACGTGCTTTATTTCTAACTTGAATTAATTTGGTTTCAACATTCACCCACTAGTTCTTATGATTTTCTCTGATAGCTGAAGAAGTCTTCAATACCCAATATTTTCTCTCCATGAAACTTAACAACTATAAACTACTCAAGATCATGGTGTAATATGCAGACAAAATTACTTAATAACTTTAAAGAAAATTTAAGGAACAAAAATAAAGAAAAACAAATAAAAACTCCTGGATGTTCTTCCTACCACCCTCTAACACTTGTAATAGCATTTGCGATCTTTTTACCATTTGAGGGAATTGGAGGGTTACTGTTTAAGGATATCACACTACTATTGAAATCAAAAGTGGTCTAAACTGCATGGTTCAGGCAGGTCAGAACAATTGTGTAAATCTCAGATATGCTTGTTTGAGTATGAGCATAAGATTACTACTTCTAAATTGCCATAATAAAGGATTTTTCTCAATGCTAGCCCCAGAATCAAACAGAAGATAAGAAATCCTAGCAGCTACAGATGAATTGTTCCTTTCCTTCTTTCAGCTGGATGTGAAAAAACTATTAAAAACAAGTAAATAAAATTTCTTGAGGCATGTGCCTCACACAGGTGCATGAAATACTTGCAGGAAATCACAGAAGCTTTTCCATGTCCATCACTGATCTTACTGAATTTCGAAAGCAGCCAAAAGTCATTCGGGGCCAAAATCAAAGAAAAATTTTATACCTTGACAACACCTTGCTTCTACCATTAGGACGTTGCTCTTGCTCTTTTAAGATTTTTACAAACATGAAGGAGGGAAAACAGAGCTGTAGCAGGCAAAGCTCTCCAGGCTTCAATTACAAATCCATGAGGAAACACCCAGGCTAGCCTACTCCCAAACTTCCCAGGGCAGCCTGATTTATTGCCTTCGCTGCACCACTTCTCTGTTTCTCTTTTTCTTCTTACTCTTTTTCTGCCTCTTCTAGATGGCTTTGAACTGGTGACAATGAATCATCTTCTGTTACGTGTTTGATTTTGAACAAAAGCCAAATAGCTTTGCTATTGTTAGGAGCTTCTAAGCTTTACTGTGTAAGGTAATAACAGTGGAATGATTTAGAGATCACCCTAATATTTTACTTAATGATGCCTGTTACTGGGGTCCAGCAAGCTGTTATTGATGTATTGTTACATTAAGTGAAATGTAATTAATCATCATATCACTAACCAGAACCAATGGTTATAACTTTGACGATCTTCCTTCAACCTTCACATGGAAGAACTTGCACTGGTTTCACATTTAACCTAACAGAAGGCTGTTTAATCTATAAGCCCTACAGTTGTAGGAAAGTATACTGGGTTTTTGCCACTTGAATTCAATTGTATTCCAGTAGTGAAATATATATGTGTTTCTCTCTGACTGGAAAAACATCCCTGTCAAACTTTGAACATATAATACTATCCAACAAAAACATAGAAGAAAAAGAAAAAAAAACAGATACATTTTCTTTTATTCAAATGCAAGCAGAGTTATTCGGGGTGACCCTCCTAGCAGCAGCAAGCTTATGGTTACTTTGCTGAGAAAGCAAAGTAAAGTGTGTTGAAAGAACTCTACTTACCTACCAAATCTGTGATATCTAGTTTTCCCATAGAGCGCTAGAAATTAAAGTGCTGGGATAACGCTTTTTACTCCATCTATCTAAAGGGGGGGGGGGGGGAGAGAGATTAAGAAAAGCCTCAGATCTCCACCTGTGTGGTGGATGGCAAATGTCTATGTAAATACCCTTAAGGATCTTGGTTTAAGACTCTTTCGGTACCACTGGAGACTAAAATACTGAGATGCGATTCCTTATCTTTTTTTTTTGGCTCTTTTTTTTCATGTTGGAGTATTTCAGTTTTCACCTTGATGTTTAATTTATCCTTAGTATCCTGTCTAAAGTTTGCTAACTAGACCTCTTCACAAAAGAATGTAGATGTGGATGTAAGGGCAGGAGCATGACAGTCAAATCCTTAAGAAGAAAAGTTAAAGTGGCCATATATGAGTATTACTGGGGTTTTTTCCAATGGTAATATTAAAACAAAACATGGATTGCATCCGAATACCTCAATTCAGTCAAATACACAAAGTTTTCCTGTCTGAAGTATAGCATGAACAAATAGAAACGCATCTGCACATGTATCTTCTGGGTAGTTAGTTCTCTAAAGGTCAGGCTCAGCAGTAAGCCAAGTTTTTTTGTCATTGTTTCTATCACATTCACAAACTTCATTTCAAAATCACAGTAAATTTTGATTTTAATTTACAGGATGACTCCAGCCTAGTGTTCTGTGGCAACAGGGAGCCTTAAAATTGCAACATCAAGCTCTTGTCTATATAGATTCCGTAACCAGACTGTCAGCCCCAGCCTGACTTCTTTGGATATATTTTTCTGTCACACCTTATGTATCAAAAGCTAGTTGTTTGTTTCTGTTACCAAACTGCCAATTAAAAGGCCTACACTGGTTTTGTCTATTGTACCAAAAGTCACTAAGTAGTCAGAGGAAGGCATTTTGGTACTTTAGTCACGCATATATATGAAAACACAAGAGCGAAGATGATTTTGGAATAGATATTGAAAAACTAAGTTAGTATGAAAACTCCTCAGAAAGTCTGTGGTATGAGAGATTAAGACAATTACACGGTAAAGTAAACCATGAAAAATTCATATTGAAAAGCTATGGCTGGCTGATGGAACTCAAGTTCCGCCAGTTTCAGTTACTTTATTTCTATTGCATAAAACTCACTAATTATAGCTCCAAGAACTGAGTCATAGTCTTTTTTGTTTTGTTCTGTTTTCTGAGCAGAAATGGTCTAAATTTAAACTGGAATGATCAGGAACCTTGGGGGTTTTATTAAACTCAAAGGAGATGGGCATTATCACATAATTTTTTAAAAAGAGAAGGGAAGAAAGGAGCAGAAAGTATCCTCTGAGTCAATCAGTGTAAGCAGCAGTGGTTAAAACCAGTTCTCCTTGTGCATGCAGGTGACCTATACATACCAAAGTCTGTCAGAAAATGGAGCAGTTTCAGCTATTATCAGATCCCAGCTACCAAAGATACCATCAGAAAACTAGAATCCATCCATCTAGGACTTTAACTTAGGGCAAAGTGAAAATAATACTCCAAAAATGAGAAGTATTATTCCATCGTGTATCCTGGAACTTCCAACATATAAATATTGCAAAAACTGTTTGAACTTTTTTTCTCTGAAGTAATGTTAAAATCAGTTTTGAGAGCAAATCTTTTTAAAACAAAATTCTTGGCCTAAGTCAGGGTGAAGATTTCTCTTTTTACTAAGTGGATACTCTAGGTTGAGCAACACATGGAATTTAAACTTTTGATATGAACTTCTCATATGCACTATCAAGCAAGTAATAAACTGAAGTTCTGGCAGCTCAATCAACAAGTTAAGCTAAAATTAAGTTATCAGGCTCTGAAAATTATAGGTTTGATTCCTTGAGATTTCTGTTTAGGAACATTGTTTTGCCATTTCTATTGACTTCACTTAAAACAATAAAGTTCCTGAAAGACTGTGAAGATGAATAACATATGAGACCCCCTCCAAAAAAAAAGAGGAGGAAAAAGAAGAAAGCAAGCAGTGCTTAATTTCTGATACTAGAACTTTCCCTCTAAATAAGTTATCAGTGAACTGTGTATACAGTAGAGAAAAAATGGAAAGTGAAAGACCAGCAAAAGAGGAGTGACGAAAGAAGAGAGAGACAAAGAAGGAATGCATGCAACCTCTAGCAGCCTTGATTTTTCACCAGGACAAGCTATTACAAACATAATTGACTTTTTATGTTGGCAGCTGCTGCTCTTTAGACAATAATGAGCAAAGAGCACAATATTACCCTGGTTTATCCATGACATTCACTAAGCATTCAGCTCTGCATCACCCATGATGATTCACTACCCCTGCATAGTGCAATAAATATGCATTCCTAGTTCATTATGAAGGGTAAAAGTGAAGCAGAGTTCATACCATAACAAATCATTTTGCAAGCAATTCCACTTCATCCAAATGCTTTGCAGTAGACAAAAGTCAGTGAAGCATAAAGGGTTTTCGCAAGACCATCTTAATCTCCACCACATGCAAATGGCTTCAGAAAGTATGTCTATACACAAGTTTCTTTTCCTTTCCAAATCAATTTAGCGCAAGCTGGTGAAGAAATATGGCTATGTGAAGAAATGGGGTCTGTACTTCGGTGTAGGAAGTGATTGGAAGTCTGAAGAATGGATCTAGTACAAAGGTTACTAATTTCAGGACAAGTATTTTTACAGTCTGCCTTCAGCATTCATCAATCTTTCATGGGTATGGAAGCTTTCCTGTTTAGGACCCAGTTTAAGGCACAGAACATATTTTAAATGAGGTTTTACTGCACTGACAAGAGAATGAAAGGTACACTATAACTGAATATCCAAGCACATCATGTTTCTAAAAGTTTATGAACTTACAGGTGTCAATACCTGTAAGTATGGAGAACACTTATGGTACTCTTGTACATTTAATGTACAAATTGTTGCATCTTCACTGAAAAGTATTTTAAAAGGTCTGGTGTACACCAGGTGAGGATTTAGCTATCCAAACTACATCACATAAAGTAATTTTTAAAAATTTTCTATTTGTACACGCAATTGTAAAACTGTTTTGAACACTTAATCAGCCTAGGAAGTATCATCCTGCAGATTATCTGTAAATGCACTTGTGTTGCAGCAAGAGTTATTTTATCTTCTGTTTCTCACCATTGGTCACAGTAGGGTTCATTTTGAAATGATAGTTCTAACATCCGGTAGCAATATGCTGATAGTTCTGAGGATTTTTTATGATTCGGCAACCGTTATAATTCCTTGCCTAAGGAGCAAAGGTAATATTGAGATTAAAAAAAAAACAGTCTCAGTCCTGATTATCAGCAAAATTAATGCTTTCAAATTATTTTGAAGGGGAGAGACTGGGAAGCCTATGAAGTATTTACAAGAAAGTTCAGAAAGCGCATCATGTCTATAGCTGCTCCAGTCTGTGACTGCAGCATAATGTTTGTAATTGAAACAGGTGTGGCAGAACAGGTGGTCGTAGCCATGCAAGGGTAGAGCTGGAATTTGCTATGGGGCCTGGGAAAGAAAGATTCAGTAGCTCAGCTTCTAAAGCAACTTGCAGACTTAAAGACAGAAATCACAGCTCTTCACTGGGGCAGGGCTGAGACCTTCTGATTTTGTTACATATTAACTTCCTAGAACAAGTTTTTAACAGCTGTCTTCTGACACTATTACCTTGCCCTACCTAAATTTTTGTCAGAAATGAATACCAACTTGGGGAAAAAAAAAAGTAGTGTTTATCCATTTTAACTTTCAAAGAAGTTAAACCAATGTGTAAGAAACAAGCAAGACACAGGTACAGGTGGCTAACTTCATTCAGGTGCCAACCAAAATCATACTATAAACTGCTTCTTTTGTTGAATGATTTTTAGACCATATAATGATGTTGCCTTGCAATAATATTAGTCTTGGTGCAAAGCTTAACCTGCTTTCAATTTACACTTAAATCTTCAGGTGTACAAACTCTGAAATATATCTAAAACAAACTCACATGCAAGAGACTAACACATGGCCAGTGCAGCTCTCATATCCCTTGAGTACCCAAGAACATCTTAAAAGAGCACCTCTCTTGTATTTTCTTCCTGTGTAAAGAAAAGTTTCATCATCCAGTATATTCCCAATATTAAGAACTGAGCATTTCATAGATATTTAATAAAAGCATCAGTGTCCATAAATTACATGCTTGGATGTTTCAGTGACTGCCCCTTGGATCACAAAAAAAATTATCACTTTTGAAACCAGAACATTCATGCACTTTGACACTGCAGTACAATAAACAAAATGAGCTCAACTTCAAATATACCTGGAGCCTGCATTTCTTTTTTAAATTGTCAGCAACTGTTGGTCTGACTCTGGGAGCTGCTGAATTCCCATAACCCCAGAAGATGGGTTGCTTAAGTTATTTGTGCTTTCTTAAATGTATTAGACTTATGCATTGAGATGTATGCATTCTACTAAAACTGATCATTTTATTTTTTAATATCCCCAAACCACAAGAATTTTAAATAAAATAAACTTATTCTAAACTCTGCTTGAGACCAAATTCATTTTGACACTTGTGTACTGAAAACCTATTTTCAGGAACATAGGAACTGACATGCAAGATCAAGCCAATGGTCCATCTAGATAGTATAGTAAGTGTGCTTATCAACTCCCACGGTTTTCCTATGAAATTTCTGATTCAGAAACTTCCTGTTTATTTTTAATCTTGTAGACAACAGTCAAGCCAGGCCATTAATTCCAGGGAGCAATTTACCATATGTGCTTCAATTACTTTCTTATGGATCCAAAAATGCTAAACTTGGTGACTAAATGGCATATTTCATACACTTTTATTAAATTGTGCTGTCACATGCAGTAAGAACAAGTATTCTGCCTACACTGGATCAAATTCATCTCTAGCAGCACTCTACAGAAGTCAGTGGAGTTGCACCAAGGATAAAAGAGGCCAGCTATGCTTTACATTTACTGATTCTTTCCATTAATCAGCATTAAAGAAAGAATAAAATAGACAAACACTTACTGCCTTTGCTACTCCTAAAGCAAGTCAGCTAAAATTACTTTGAAACAGTTCATTTACTAGGCATGCACACTGTACTGTAGCTGGAAATTTACAGTTAAAGCTTTTTTACTATTGTAAACTTTTTTTAAAAAATTGTTTTACAGGAAATCCTCTTATTCTTTGAGGGTGCTTGCATATGTAATTAAGTTCCATTAAGGCTGATGAGATTTAAGCAGTGTTTAAAGTTAAGCACATGTTTAAGTACTTCCCTGATCAGTCCTATAACTGTCAAACTGCATATACCATGTCAGTAAACAACCTAGGTATTTTCGTTACTACTCTTTTAAGACTTCAGGACTGACTCACATGGGACAGCATCTTTTCAAATAGTGTATTGCTGCAGAAAAAAACCCATAAATTAAACTATATTGTGTGAGTAATTTTTAACATTCCATTAGTTTCTAGTCTTTCAAAAATATATTTAATCTTAAATCTCTTGCAGAAGCTTCACTTGATCTTATGCATGTAATGCACATCGGATTCAAGAAGACGCATTTGTTGGCCACTCATTTAAACCACTTACAAGAAGCAAAATACTCAAGGGTTTCCATCTATTGAAAGTAAAGCTGCTTAGAGCATTATAAAGTAGGCTATGATTTAAACCATCTTCAACCATATTTTTATGTAAATAAATCATTCTTTGATTGTAGTAATGCATTAAGTCTATTACCCCATTTCCAGAAAATGTTGTGGTTTAACCACGAAATGAAAATACTCCAGAAAGCAAAGAAATGCTAAACCCAAAGGAAGATCTGTCACTGGTATAAAAAATGTGAAGAAATGCATGGAAAGAGGAATTTGCAATGGTACAGTTCTCATTTATTCATTTTCATCACCAAAAAAAAAAAAAAAAAAAAAAAGGTAAAATTTGTTTGGTCTTTAAAATTCCTAGGTGGACAACAGGAATTAAATATATTAGATATCTAACTATTCAGTTTTTCAAACTAGTTATTTGACTGATATTATGCTTTTTCCATCTAAGACATTTACTGAAACCACCAACAGTGAAACAGGGAGGATTTGCAAAAGCTACAGTTAACAATCTACTGCCTCTGCAAGCACATTATCAATGCCAAGTGAATAGTTTTGGATGTGTGTTATATAAGGATGTTATGTTTTTCATTAATATTACTGCCCTATTTGAAAAATGACAAGTATTCACATCGAATGTGAAACAAAACAAAAAACAGAGCTCAACAGATGTCTAATGTATGTTTAACATATAGCTGTGAATTCAGTAATACAGCTTTACTACACAAAATCTTCTGAATTCTTCATAACAACAGAGGTAATTGTGAATGAACCATAAAATTTAGAACCCTAGACTCTAGAAAGAGTTGAATCATAATTATGTCCCAACCTACCTTGGAAGATGAGTTCATTTTCTCTTCACATAACCAAGAGAAGATTGATCTACCTATTCCTGTTCTCATGCAAAAAACAGAGGACTATACAAGGTTCTCACCTGAGATCAGACTTTACTTTGAGCAACTTGGCAAGTTACAGAGAATCTGCAAGAGTCATTTGTTCAGTGATAGTTCAAAGCATAACACTTTAAGAATTTTTCATCCCCAGGTAGAGGGTAAAACTGAGTGTGTGGAGATGAGCCTGGGTAAAATCTGAAGAGTGTAATTGATATCATTTACTTTGCAAGCTACTATGAGAAGCAAAGTTCATGCTAATTATTTAAATGTACAAATATGAAACCCACAAAAAACCCCTTGCATAACTACATCCTACAGAAATTAAGATTCCAGGGTACTGCTAACATTAATAAATCTAAATCAGCCAACTAAAGCAAGAGATAATCCTAATTAAAATTAAACTATCACAAATCATAACAGCAGAAGACACTGTTTTGTAACATTAAAGTCCTGTGTATGTATGCCTATATGCACATATATGCATGTGTACATATGCATAAAAATACACAAGGTGAGGTCTCTGACAATAACAAGTTACATTATATTCTGCTAATATTGCAATTTTACATAGTGCCTTGGGTTATTTTTAAATTGAATTCCTCTATTTGTACATGAACAGTATTAAAAAAAAAATCCTCAAGGACAGCACTGTTTGATACAGGATGATTTTGTTCAACACCACTTCATTTTAATTTACGTTGAAGGAGAACTTGTTAGAAGTAGGCTGTAGTTGCTTAAGCTTTAAATGTCAAGTAGGGTCGCGGAGGGGGAGTGATGTTAAGTTAATGGAAGAGAGTTTCCAATGTAGAATTAAAGAGCATAATTTGTCATATAGACTATTTAAGTAAAATGGAGTGTCTTTTTCAGCTTACAGCCTGTTAAGGGAAAAAAAAACCAAACCAAACCACCAAACCTCAATTACCAACAGCATTTCTGAAGAGCATGAGCCTATAAATATATTCTGTAAGAGACTGAAGACTCTTATGTTCTGACCTGCATTGCACCTCCCTATTTGGAACAATACAAAGAAAGACATGTATTACAATTATAATAAAGAGTTGTACAGTTGTTTAACCGAATTCGGTTTTCTAAAGTTGGATATTTGATTGAAGTCTCCGAAAGAAAATAACTTCTAACTTACAGTAAAGAAGTGACAACCATGAAACCCCACTAAATAAAAATTCTTCATGAGTCAATCCAGTAAAGCCTTAAAATAAACCATAAAATAGTCCAGAAAGTTTAAATATGAACAACAATAATAATAATAAAGCCTCATTACAGAAACACTTTTAGCCCTAGGATCTTAAAATGTCTTAGAAAGGGAAGTATTTCAATCTAATATATAACATGGCTAAGAATAAAACCCATCTCTCAAGCCTCGAGTGCTGCCTCTTTCCTCTTTCTTGCATATTGCTTTGCAGCTCCTGGAAAAAAAGGAATGCAACTGGAATATTCAGTCAAAAGCAAAAAGTAAAATAGATTGAGGTCTTCACTTCCACCTCAATACATCTGTTCAGACTGGAAATTCAGAGTTCCCGTATTTCTTCTAAAGATTTCATAAGTGGAAATCTGCTTAAGATGTGTACAGTATGTTTAACAAGTTGGATTTTTCCAAGGTGCATCTCAGACACTGCCCATAGTCTTTTTCCATTGATCTGTCCATATAACCTCAGATATAGATATAAAGTTGCCTGAATGACTTCACGCTGTTCAGATATCCCAAGAGAAGTGCCCAGAGTTTTTAAATTATAGTTGGATAAGATTTCTGAATGGGAAAAAGGAGAGGATGTAGATATAGATAGATATATGATAACTATGTGAAATGCGGCCCTTTTCACTTATGGAAGCTTAACAGTCCTATATCTGACTGTAATTGCTAAGCTTCAAAATTCAATTGTCAGAACCCTAGGAGGAGTCAGGATGCATATATTTTTTGAGTTTATTATGCTAATCACTTTCACTAGTATTCTTCTCCTGACCTCATATGCTTCTTTCCAAAGAAAGAAGCACCCTAACTTCAGCATTACGAAGATGACTTAAAAAATATGCTCTAACAGCGGGTTTAACCAAATATTAATTAAAATATTTTAAACAACTACATCCATAAAGGGGAGAAACTTCACATGTACCTTAATTTTGTTTGGGTTAACAACCACTTTCTAGAACTTATTGGGGTCCCTTGCACAAACTTCAGGTGTCCCCTCCACACCCAGCCCCAGGAACTTCGTGCATTCCAGCTCCATCAACGTATCACTTGCTTTAGCTTCTTTATCTTCCTCTTGTATTACCTTTGAAGGGCAGCAGGGAAGTAAGGCCTAGTTGGAATGTTAATGCTTTTTTCTGGATTGCTTCATAGGCAGTTAAGGAAGCTTCCCTCTTTTGTGTCTTTCTGCTAACCTCTGAATGGGTACTCTTCTACATCCCCCAGTGCCTGCAAGGAGCACTCCTCCTAAACCACTATAAAGTATGACACTTATGAATTTCACAGAGCACAAGAAATCACTGGCTGGAGTGTGTCTCATTATTTCTGAGCTCACATCCCCAGACTGATTCAACAAACTGCCTGGGTGCTCCCATCTACATAAGTAGGGATCATTTTAGCCCATTGGCCTTAGCAACAATATAATAGAGAAGAAAAATATTCTTATTGGTTTTACTCTAAAATGCTGTCTGGAAAAAAAAAAAAATGCATATTTCTGCAATTAATTGCATTGGTGAAAAAAACAAAACAAAACAAAATAGCTTATTTGGAACATATTTGTTAATATCAATAGGCTAAGTCTACCCCTAAAATAAGAAAAAGACCAAAAAATAGAGTTTAGATATGAAGTATGTCTTTGAAGTTCACTGTGTCTGGTCGTTTGTTGTGGGGGGTTGACACTGGCTGAACACCAAGTGCCCACTAAAGTTGCTCTATTATTCCCCTCCTCAGCTGGACAGGGGAGAGAAAATATAATGAAGGCTCATAGGTAGAGATAAGAAAAGGGAGGTCACTCTCAGCATTTATAATCAGATGGTAAAACAGTGTCTATCCGGGAAAATTAATTTAGTTTATTACCAATCAAATCAGAGTAGCTAATGCAAAATAAAAGCAAATCTTGAAAACACCTTCCACTCCTTCCTTCTTCCCAGGCTCAGCTTCACTCCTGATTTTCTCTGCCTCCTCTCCCTTAGACGTGCAGGGGGACAGGAAATGATGGCTGAGTTCAGTTCATCAGACACTATCTCTGCTGCTTCTTCCTCCTCAGGGGAGACCTCCTCACACTCTTCCCCTGCTCCAGTATGGGGTCCCTCCCATGGAAGACTGTCTTCCATGAACTTCTTCAATGTGACCCCTTCCCATGGGCGGCAGTTCTTCAAGAACTGCTCTGGTGTGTGTCCCCAACAGAGTCACAAGTCCTGCAGCAAATCTGCTCCAGCACAGGCTTCGCTCTCCAGAGGTCCACAGGTCCTGCCAGGTGCCTGCTCCAGGGCAGGCTTCCCACAGTCACAGCTTCCTTCAGGCATACCCCTGCTCCAGCATGGGGTCCTCCATGGGCTGCAGGCTGAGATCTGCCCCACCATGGACCTTCATGCGCTGCAGGGACACAGCCTGCCTCACCATGGGTTGCCCCACAGGCTGCAGGGGAATCTGCTCTGATGCCTGGAACACCTCTTCCCCTCTTTCTGCACTGACCTTGGTGTGGGTAGAGCTGCTTCTCTCACATATTCTCACTCCTCTCTCTGACTGCTTTTGCACAGCAGTGTTTTTCATCTTCTTAACTATATTATCCAAGAGGTGTTGCCATCATCACTGATTGGCTTCCCTTTGGCCAGCGGCAGGTCCATCTTGGAGCTGGCTGGCATTGGCTCTATTGGACATGGAGGAAGCTTCTAGAAGCTTCTCACAGAAGCCACCCCTATAGCCCCCAAATACCAAAATCTTACCATACAAACCCAATACATTTGTTGAAAATCCTAGTCTGTTAAGGAAACTTACTAAAAACAATACACCTAAGTTAAACAAAAAATATCAATAAAGGCTTTCTACTCAAAGTCTAGTATGAAATATTTTTTTTTATCTGAAACTTTGCAAACTCTTCAAAGCTTAATTTAGCATCACATTTTTTTGCACAGCTCTTCTACTAACAGAGTGCAGAATTCATATTCTTTTTCAAAGCTCGGCATATAAAATCTCTTTTTTGATGGCTTTTTCTAGAATATGCAGTCTTACAGCTCTGGTAATAAGGAATGCCAGCCAGAAAAATCCTTGTAATGATCATCATAAACACAATTTAAGAGAGCCCAACTACTCTGGTAATTCTCTCATCAATTTTGGTAAATGTTCACTTTGGAAAAAATAATGTATTTCATAATTATGCAGCCAGAAATATGGGCATATAGATTTGTACAGGGAACTGAAATGTCATTCACCATCACTTGTCATTGCTGAAGCTGCTTCTGATTTTCTTCTTTTTCTTACTATTTGTACATATGTCAATCTTCAACCTCCAGACATTTAAAAATTGTTTTAGAATATTGCTTTTTTTTAAAAAAAAAAAAAAAGACATACTAATGTCATTTTATATATACATATATGTATATAAAAGTTAAATTTTTCTCTCATAGGTCATCAAGCTTCAGCTGGAAGGTTTTGTTATTTTAGGAAGAAGGATCCGTTATCTCTGTAAACCATTTTTTTCTGATGATGTTTGGGTAGTTGAGTAGATCCTCACTTTCTCCCAACCCCTTTCCCCTGGAAAACTGAAATTATGGTGAGGTTGAGGGAATAAAAAAGAAAATAAAATAAAAAAGCCCAAACTTAAAAAGGTTGTAAAAAAGAAAATAAATTACTTTAGCTAGAAGTCAGAACAATTCCTCAAAGGAAAAATCTTTAGAAAGCTAAGTATAGGAGCTACTGAAGTTATATATTAGAAAGAAAACATAATTTTATTTAAGCTTCTTACAGTAGTAATCATTAAGCCTAGACAATGAGAATTTGGCAGTGTTGTCAGCTTAAAAAAAAAAAAATCATCAAAAACTGCAGCACCCTATGCTGCTGTCGTTCTGTCCAGAATAGCTGCATTTGGAATCCCTAGGTGGTAAATAAATTGACCACCTCAAATCTCCTTTAAAAATTGCATTTCCTGGCACAATTTAGGAGTGAAACATTTTACAACACTGGTCTTCTCTGATTTGTGTTCCTACTCATGAGTCTTCAGGATTATGAAACTGCAGTTTTTATCCAGGAAAACACCATAATTGTAAGAAAATGAAACTAGCAAAGGTCAGTCCATATAGGCAACTGAAATCTCATACTGGCATCCCAGTTAATTATTGCCTGACTTCCTGTGTCCACAAGTCTTATTCATTAACAGTAGCACCTAACTCACGAGCATGTGCATGAAACTAAATCATCTCACAAACCAGTGGGGCATTTACAGGCATTACATTTCTCATTCTGTCCTCTCCTGTCTGGTCAGATTCATGTGAAGTTTTACCTTGGCCTTCAGCTACCAGGCCAGATTACACAGTTTCAGTTCTATCTACACCTCAGCTACTGCAGAGCAGTGTCTTATGTCTTCTGCTTGTTTGCCACATTGAGCCAGTTTAGGGTAACAAGCATTACCAGCAGCAAATCAAGAAAAATATGACTCCTGTCCGGAGTTTTTACTTGTCCCACACAGAGCATGTTGTCTACCTTGGGTCCATGATTCAAACAAAATCACCTGAATTATCATGCAATTTAAGTCTCTTTTCAGCCATGAGTAAAGAATTCCTTTTCCTCTATAAGCTCCCTGACATGCTGTACATATGTATTCTTTTATACAGCTTGGAGTCAAAAGTGACTGGTTTTCTGGCGCTATTAACTTCCCTGGTTCCACATTGAAAACACTGTTTTCATAAACTCAGTCTCTGTGCATTTTTCCATTACTTCCCTTATTCAGACCTGCTTTCAGGGGCATGAAGTGTAAAACTCAAACAAAATATAGCAACAAAAATCTGTTCTAGAGGTTAAATAAGACCAAACTGGAAAGACTACTCAGTAGTGGGACGAATAGGCTGTTTACTGTTTCCTGCCCTGACTCAGACTTCATGTGTAAATGTAGGCAATATTTTCCTCCCCTATGTGGGCAAAATTCCCAAATCAAATTCATGTTATGAAGATAAGTGGATTTATTAAGATGCAGTTCTTATTATAATGGAGACATAAAATCAATGTTTTCAGAGAAATAACTTTAATTTTTCATCCAAATAAATACTAAACAAATGTGTTCTGATGCTCACAACCATTGCCTTCTTTATCTTTCACTTTGCTTTTAGCCCTCTCTTCCTTTCCAGTGCAGAAACCCATCTGCTTCTTTCTGAAACTTGTAGCCTGGGTCTACACATTGCTCAACTGCCCTATTCATTACTGTCCATTGCCCTGCCCTGTTTGCATATTGCTACCTCCACTGGACCACTGAAAAAAGGCTCTAGGAAAAAAAGAAAATGTTTTTTATCTCACACCATTTTATTTTATGGACCAGCCCCTCAACTTGTTTCTCCCCAGTAAAGGGAAGCAGGATCTGAAGCTGTCTTTACTACCAGAGAATGTACCCTTGCACTCTTATTGTTATTGGTTCTTTCAAAATCTACCCTTAGTATAACTGCATACTTTCTATCATTTGTCTCAACATATTTTTATTACTTCTTGCTTCCTTCCACTAGTTTAGCAAATATATGTGGTGGTATTTTTGTGTCATTTATTTCAGCAATGCCACTGAGTTTTATATTCACTAACTACTGCCATAAGTATGAAATTTCAGTGAAGTTCAGTGAATCTTTTCATTTTTCAATTAGAATACAGTCTAACAAAAATTTCTTCTGTATAGATCCTTAGAGTCTGAGCTTATTTTTCTTTTACCGTTCTGTGCTCTGAAAGTCAGTGGCATATACTGCAAACTTGCAGTATACCAGTAATTCACCATATATTCAAGGTGAGATGTAGGCACAATTTTAGATAGCAGTAGTATATTCATCACTGGTTTTAACAGTACAAACTGAGAAACTTGTTTGTCTTCAGCTCTACAACTGCGCTACACTGAGGACTTGGCAAACTTTTTACACAACTCCTAACTTTTTTTTGTTTCTTGACTAGAATTCTATAACATCTTTCCTTTTTAAGCAGACCATATTTCTTTTCATTTCATTTTTTTTGATTTATTGTTATACACTTGTCAGTAGACCTCCATATTTACAATCAGTGCTCTCATCTAAATCTTTCTGCATTGTTTCTAATTACAATTCAGGTTTATTAAAAGAGATTTTTTCCCCCTTAAATGTTACTATAGATAATAGATTGTATTTCTTTTATGAATCTAAAAAGTCTAAATTATGTTCTTGCATAGTTTGAAAAAGAAAAGAGACAATAGGAAGCGGTAAACGGGTATAACCAATACTACATTCTGGAAAGAAAGGGGTCTAACCTTACATTTATGGTGTCAGAATTAGTGTTTCTGAGAAGTATAAGGATGGGTTATGATTACCATCTGTCTGTCTCCTGTAATAAATAGTCCACGGAACAGCTATCAGGCCAAACTTTTCTAAAGTTGCACTGGAAACCCTTCACATTATATCACACTTTTACTGTGATTATTTCAGATCTTAAGCACTTAGAAAAGTATCTCTTTATTTACCATACTGTTCATATTTTTCATTGCTTATTAGGAAATATCAGGAAAGTAATATATAACAACAAGCACTGATTTGACCTTACAAATTAAGGTGTAACATTTCAAGGTGCAGTTTCAGCCCACTTGAATTCTGCTAAGCAAGTATTTTCTCTTGCATTGTGGTCAGAGACAAAGATACCCTGTTACCTGGGGAAAGGTGTGGATATTCTCCTTTCTTCCAGTGCAAGTCCCAGGAATGAGGCTACCATCACACCTGTATGCATACAAGAGGTTCAAACATTTCCAGAGGCCTGACTCCAGCCTTTATATAAAGGTGATTTCAGGACAAGTTTGGGTACTAAAATACCTAGGTAAAGAAGAAACAAGAAAGAAAAACTGATGCTGCAACAAAAGAACGTGTAATTGGGGGCAGAATAATCTAATAATCATATTGATTAGTTAGGCAACTTAAAAACACATGCAGGCACAAAGGAAGAAGAAGCAGGTGATGTGACAGAACTTCAAGATCTCACAGATAAAGTTCAATGCTGCATACTAGAACCCTTGACAGGTAAAGAAAATAGGAGGCAGTGGTATAAATAGTATTACCAATGAGGTGCAAAGAGAAGGAAGGAGAAAACAGAAGAAAGATGATACAGAAACAGCATAATCAAAAAAACCTCACAAGGTCCTAAGAAATACAAGTATCTAGATTCCTCTGTAGCTATTAATGAAACCTGACAAATCTTGCTCAGCTGTAGCTTTGCTTATTAGTAGCAGTAGGTTCTAAGTAAATTTAATGCATCCTATAGCTTTTGATAATAAAGTAGTAATAATAAAGTAGTACAAGGGGTGACGGTGTATTTCTGCTTTGGTATCGCTCAATAAGAGAGAATAGCAATTTGTTTTCATTGTGAGGATTGCCTATCTCATCTGCATCAGCCTGCATCTAGAGGATGGACTGAAAACATGCCCTTAATTGGCAGGCCTCATTGGTGAGCAATATGTGTTCCCTCAGTCAGGAGCCCAGGTTGGTGATGGGTGGCAATCAAAATGGACTGTAACACTAGCTCTATCTTCCCCATCTCACATTATGAGAACCTGCCATTCACTGGGCCCTAAAAATGTAAACTATTTCACTTACAAACATTCTAGCGTTTGCAAAGAAAACAGATAAAGTGATTTGCTACTCATGAGCATAAGGTGGGACCACAATTACTAAGCACAGACGGTACTGTAGGAAAATAACCAAGATCGGGGAAAATAAGGACATATGGCTTTGCAAAGTTCAGCTCAAAGGCTGGAATATTACAGCAGCTTTGACACTTGCTGC
>WYDI02022699.1:0-11283 GCA_009867235.2 Psittacus erithacus | reverse complement strand
CAGCCTGGCTCCATCCGGGAGCTGCTCCAGCCCCTGAGCATCCTCGTGGCCTCCTCTGGACTTGCTCCAACAGCTCCATGTCATTATGTTGAGGACACCAGGACTGCACACAGTGCTGCAAGTGGGGTCTCATGAGAGCAGAGCAGAGCAGAGGGTCAGGATCACCTCCTTCAACCTGCTGCTCACAATCCTTTTGAGGCAGCCCAGGACATGTTTGCACACTGAAGCAGCTCATGTTCAGTTTCTCATCAACCAACATTCCCAAGTCCTCCTGCTCAGGGCTGATCTGGATCACTTCTCCGCTCAACCTGATCCATCACCTCAGTGCAGGCAAATAGAGAGTGAAGATTGCTCTTTATTAGCCCATTATTTTGACAGAGAGTTGGTCCTACCCTGCACTGACTGCCCGGGTGACCTCAGATTCATCTGTGTTATATTTCGAGGCAGGCTGCAATGCACCCCACCTCTACCACGCTTCATCCTTGCTGCAGTTAGAGAAGAGCCTGGGCCATGATGTGACTGAGGATTTACGGAGTTATTGCCCCCTCAGCTGAGCACACAATCCCTCCTGGGCAGTTCAGTGCCAGGTAAATCACATTTGTTCAAACCCTTTCCAGTGTGCAGCTGCTATGGAGCCCGCACTCCTCAGCTCTTATTTTCCCTCCTTATCTTGTGAACTTAAAGGAGGTTTAATTTTACCTTATTACGCTACAGCTGTCTGTGCCCTCTGCTCTCCCTCCATCTGCCACCCTTCTCTGCAGCAGCTCTATCAAACAGCACATGTAGGAAGAAATGCACATATTCTTTCTGTTTATGATTGAGGATAATGAAGTCTGGCTCCTGCACCTTCCAGGTGGCTTTTGGACGCACAGCATTTAATGTGTGAAGTGATTGAGCTCTGATCTTTAAAACAGAGCTGTGAGGACCGTGGTGGATTTGCATGCAGGGGGAGTAGAAAGCCAGGAAATAGCAGCTCTGGAACTCTCCAACCCCTGCCCTTTATTTCCTCGGGTTGAGTTTTCCCGGCCTGACAAGGCGGAGAGCAGTGATTTATGTATAACCAGAGCAGCCTCCAGTGGTTGGATGGGTGAACTTTCCCAAGCAGCCCTTTAGCGCAGCTCATTTTGCAGACCCCGGCCCCGGCTCCTCGCTGCTCCAAGCTCAGCCTAGGAAGAAGGGGGAGCGCTGGAAGCGGCGGGTGCTCGGCTTATTCTGCTGGGAGCTGATTTCGTCCCTAATTGAGCTGAAAACATCTGCTGCATCCTCAGTGCCGCAGGCCTGCTGTGCGCAGCAGTTCCCCACAATAGCTGAGCCATAGGGATGTCAGAGCTGCCGGTGCCAGCATCCCACCCCTGGTGTAGCAGCCAGCAGGCAAGTCTGCTTGTCAGCGGATACAGGGAATCTCTGCAGTGTTGGTCTTAAGCTATCCAGCCCTATAGATGCTCTCTGTGGGTACCCAACACTGGGGAAGCCAGATCCTACCTCTCTGAAGCTCTGCTCCCACATAGTCCTTATCTGCCAAGGACCAGATGGTCCTTCTCAGGCATCATGGAGTGATAAAGCTTGCAGGGAAGTGAGGATGCAGGGCACCTTTGTGTCCCGTCCTGCAGCTGGATGCTTCCGGAGGGAACAGCTTGGAGAGAATCACTGCCAGGAGGAGAGAGAATTTGGGGTTTGTGTTTTCAGTTCTCTCCTTGCGCTTTGCTGATTAGCTCTCAGAGTGGTTTCTGTTTCTCAAGGCCCTTCAGGGCAAGAAGAGATGAGAGACAGGACTCTGACCTGGGGGTGGCTGAGAGGAGGCGGAGAAACTGAGCAACACATATGGGAAAGTCACTAAAAAGCCCCAGTGGAGTTTGTGCCCCCACTGGGCCTGCAGACCCATTCCAGTGCTCTGAGTGCCCTCTTGTCTTTAAGGGCAGGAGCTTCAGAAGCAATGTACCCAGCTGATAAATCCTACTGGGGGGCAAGGAGCAGCTCAGTCTCTCCTACAGCACTGAAGTTTATGGAAAACAAGGAGAGGAGGTGAGGCAAAGAGGTCTGGTTTGTGTCTAAGGAACCCTTACAAAAGGATGGATGCTGACACTTCTCGTTGATGCAGCTGCCCAGGCATTGCAAAGCATCTGAGATTTCATTACCCAAGAAGCAGTCACTGGCTTTGTTGGGGACTCCTGCCTCCCTTTGCCAAGCCATTCCAGCATTAGTATTGGAATAAAACCAGAACAACTACTAATCCTCTGTTTAAATGACCAGAGAGTTCCCCGCAGGCGATGCTCTGCCAAAGCATTTACCCACCTAATTTTATTTCATGTAGGTGTTTTAAATTCAGATGTAACCTTTGCAGTGGGGGTTGTAGGCACTTCTGTTTAGAAGCACATTTTGCTGTCTACTGGGAAAGTAATTCCACAGCGCAGGGGAGGGAGAGGGCCTCTGCTTGTCCACGTTAGAGGTGTGAGAGCCCACGTTTCCTTTTGGTCACTCAACCCCTGGTTTATGGAGGGGACACAAGTGAAAAGCTCAACTTTCCTGCACGTAAGTGGAATCAAACCCCTTTTCAGGATACAGGGACAGGCTTTTCCCAAGCTGGCAGCATCACACAGCAGTGACACTGTTAGCTCAGTGAGGCCAGCAAAGCCAGCCCTCACCCAGGACCTGCTGAGCTTTGTCCCTCTCTGTCACTTGTGTACCCTTGGTTGGGCATGGAGGAACTGGAGCAAACCATGGAGGAAGGGGATAAATCACGTTTCTGGGTGCTGCTTCTCATGTGGTGCATAGGAGCCAAAGGGTGGGATCAGCAACTGCTGCTCAGTCATGGAATCATGGAATGGTTTGGGTTGGAAAGGACCTTAAGATTCCAACCCTGATGGGGTTGACTGAGCTGGAGCCTCTGTTCCCTGAGGATCAGGTGATGGTATCTGGCAGAGACCCCCGGATCTGCAGCTTTATGGGTCCCTCCTGGGACTTATTAACACTGGGTGAGTATTTCTGTAGGTGCAAAGGAATTGGAGCAGGCAAAGTCCATCATCCCTGGTACCCAGCTCTTACGGCAGCCAGCAGTTACTGCTTGGAGACAGCAGGAAAGAGCAGGGCATATCCCAAATGCCTTCCTGAGCATATTCTCCATCTTTTGGGGTGTTATCTACTTCCCAGGCTGAAGCTGTATCCAGAACCTCATGGGGAAAGCTGAGAGATCTGAAATCCAGGTGTGCCCAAAGTCTTTTTGAACCCATGTATGCCATTAATCTCCAGCTTGGCTTCTGACAACCCTGTCATTTAGCTATACATGATGGGTGAGAAACCAGGCCTGTGATACACTGCAAGGTGGTGAGGCTGCACACATGCTACCTGTGCTGTCTATGATGGATGCCCAAAAAGCCCAGCTAAACCATGCTGCGTGTACATACAGTAGTGCAGGTGGATCTGGGGATGCCGAGTTCATCCTTGGATCTTCTGTATCCTGGGATCAACCCAAGTTCAGCTGAAATTCCAGCAAAACTTCCTGGGTTTTCATCCATTAGGAGTAGGGGAGGGAATGCCATAAAACCTCTTAGGAGGTGTTTGGCCTGGAACAGCATGCATTGATTCTTCCCCAGGCTGGTTTTCCCCACCACACTCCTAATTGCTGATTTGAATCAAAGTTCTACACTGAGAGGGGAAAAAGGAGCATATTCTGCCTGGAAAACGCTTAACTGAAGAACACTGCAGCGCTTGTGAAATGAATGGTGTCATTTAGAAAATGTCAAAACAAAAAGCTGCAATTTCCCAGTTTTCTCTACTTTTTTATTCCCATGAAAAATAAGTATTCCCTGGATTTGACATCGATTTGTAAACAGTTTGTCATCTCACCACACACACCCCCCCCCCCTTCAAGGCTTATTCTCTTAGCAAATGAAGCTCTCACCAAGCCACAGAGACCCTAGCAATAGGAGGGGGGGGACAAGGTCAACTCTAAGTATGAAGCAGCATCCCCTGGGGACAGCTGCAGGTTTGAGGTATGGGTGAGAACGGCACCAGCACCACTTCCCTGCCTTTTTCTTCTCTCCCTCTCAGAGCAACTCCTGTTTTGCTGGAGGAGGAGTGAGAGGAAAGCTGGCGGGAGGATTTTGCCATGTTATCGCCGCTGGTTTTGCCTGCACGGTCGTGGGCACTTGTGTGCGCGCACGCCTTGCCCTTCTCCCGCATCCCTCCCTCGCCCATCCATGCACAGCATGATATAAACAAACCTGCCTCTGGCCATGTCATGCCTTAAAATAGATGTTCATACATCAGCCTTTCTCCAGCGGCGGCGGCAGCAGCGGCAAGACATGGCCGACTGGATCTGACTACGGCACTCGCTCCGAGCCGGGAAGCCACAGCCCTCGCTAAGGTACAGCAATGGGGTGGGCGTCTCCTCCCTCCTGCGTGTCTGTCTGTCTGTCCCTGCCTGCTCTGCGGGGCTGCCTCCTCCGGCGCTGCCTCCTCCGAGCATCCAGGCTCTGCCTGTGCTTCCCCTCCCGCCCAGCATGGCCCCATGGGCAGAGGGGCTCCGGAGCCAGCCATGAGCGTGCTTTGGGGAGCAAGCCCCGTGCTCGGATGCATAAAGAAGGGGGGAACAACTGATACCTGATTGAGTTTTGGGTGCTGGGGGTGCTTTGGGGTCTGTTTGGAGGTCTTGGACACGGGGTGGCTTCTCCTCCCCTGCAGTGCTTTGGGGGGGATGGCAAGGTGCTGTGTTAGGGGTGGGATGCTGGAAGCCAGCTTTGGGCCTGGGGTTTCTAGAGCTGCATCCCAGGATAGGTGTGGGTTGCTGGTTGTCCAGCTGCAGCAATAGGAGGGTCTGCTGCCTGGGCTGGTTACAGCCTTGTGAGTCAGTTGCTTTTTTCAGACCCTTCTGCTGTTTGTTTCTTAATGCTGCCCCGGGGCTGGTGGCATGTGGCTTGTGCTGCAGCCAAGGTCACACAAGGTTTAAAGGCCCCGGCACATAGCCATGCTGGATGGAATGAATGCCTTTTCCAGGTAGGGTTTGCCAAGTCTCAGTTCCCAGCATGAAGGAGTCCAAAACTCATCAGGGCAGAGGGGATGTGCCAGGGTGAGACCTGGGGGAGCTCAGTGCTGTGGGCAGTGCAGGCAGGGCTGACCTCTCTGTGCAGCACCCCAGGGTGCCAGGTTGGAACTGCCACCCTGGAACAGGGGGTATGGAAGGAGACATCCATGAGGCTCCCTGCACTCCCTCTGAGGTCCCCCATGTCCTTGCAATGTTTTCCTCCCCTGCACAGTGCCAAGGAATGGCTGGAGGCTCCATCCTTCTGCACCCTTGGCTGCTGGCCGGCGCCTTAGGCAACATGGCAGAGCAGACAGACGTGCTCTGATCCAGCCCAAGGTCACAGCTTTTCCTTCCCTGAGTCCCAGAGACAACCGACCAGTGCAGAGCTGCTGCTGGGACCTCTGCTGGGATGCTCTTTGGACACCTTCTAGAGTGCGATGCAGTGATTTTGGGGACAGGGAATTGTATTCTCCTGCGTGCGTGGCTCTGTCAGTGGGGCAGCAGCAAACAAGCAACAAAAGGCAGCTCTGAGGAGCAGCTGGCTGCTGGGGCTGTTTCCTGCTCCATAAGGCTGTCCAGGGAGGTTTCTTGCAGATGTGTGACAAGTGTCGGCATGATCTAAAGGTTTGAGAGCAGAGCTGCATCCTTGAGGACCTGCTCTCTAAAATGAGCTTTCTCATCCCCTGGCATTAACTCTTCCCACCCCAAACCAGGCCTAGATGTTCAAATGCAGTGCCAGGACTCCTGTACCTGGAGGGGTTAATCCTGCCTTTCCCTCCCCACAGGCTTTTGTGCCTGCTCTGTAGGTGTCTGGGTCCTGGCCAGGCTCTGAGTGCTGCCATATGGAATCCTCCACCTGTTTGGGGGTTTTTCCTCCCCAGTCCTGGTGGCTTGCCCAGGCCTGGCCGCCTTTCATTGCTTCTGATCACAGGTTGGCAGCATCAGCTCTCGAGCTGGCATTGTCCTGCTGGCAGGCAGAGCCCCAGAGCCAGCTCAGAAGGAAGGTGGTCTTGTGTAGAACATCTCTTGCCAATGTGGCCTCAACCCAAATTCATGGGGCTGGAGCAAAACTGCAGCCTGTGGAGACCCAGCAATCTGGCTGCCTCTGTGGCTGCTCTCACCAGCCCTGGCATCATTAGCTTCTCCCCAGCAGTATTGCTTCTTGGAAGTGAGTGTAAGGGATGCTCTGTCTCACGCTGGGAAGCTGACTTGACGCAGACCTCTCATCAGGAAGGTGAGAACTGGCTGCTTTGGGCCAGTGGTTCTATAGAAGGGATGGAGTGAGATGTCCCCAGCTGTTTTAATGGCATCTCCACTGCTTCCATGACAGGACCGTGGGTGGCAGCAGCAGCAGAAGCAACCTCCAGGCCACTTTCCGGCCTTCACGATCCCACAGGTATGCCTTGTGGGTCTCGGCAGCTCCAATGGCTTTCCTGTCGAGGTTCTCCAGGAATGGCACCAGGTCACCGAGCCGGGGCACGCGGGAAGAGCGCAACAACCACCCCATACTCAGCGTCTTCGAGCTGGAAAGGTTGCTGTACACGGGAAAGACAGCCTGTAACCATGCTGATGAGGTCTGGCCGGGACTCTACCTGGGCGATCAGTATGTATTGGAAGGGGGACAAGAACTGCAGGGGATCAGGGCCATTGTTGTGAAATAGGGAAATCTGGGAGAGGGAGGATGGGAAATGGGAGGGAGAGGAGGGTGTGATGAGCATGGTACATTGGGATCAAAGGAGGAGGAAGGATATAAGCATGGCTGCGTGAGCTCGGAGCACTGCTGTGGTTTGGTAGGTGGAGCACTGTGGAGTCAGACACTGAGATTGACTTAAAACTCAAGAGTCTGGCATATTAACCTTCGCATCCAGATGTAAATATGGTCCAGGACAGCCCTTATATTGTCCTTGGAAACTATTAACTGGTCTAAACCTATGCTTCTTCACACTGTTTCTTCTTCTCTGCAGAGATATAGCAGCCAACCGGCGCGAGCTGGCTCACCTGCGCATCACCCACATCCTGAACGCCTCGCACAGCAAGTGGAGGGGGGGTGCTGAGTACTACGAGGGCACAGGCATCCGCTACCTGGGCATTGAGGCCCACGACTCGCCCTCCTTTGACATGAGCCCCTACTTTTATCCTGCAGCTGACTTCATCCACCAAGCGCTGAATGAAGGTCGGTGGTAAAGATTGCTGGGAGAGAAGTGGGGAGCAGGGATGGGAAGAAGGTGGGAAGCTAGATTGACATCCTATTGCTAAGCAATAGGAAAGAATGGTGTTTTAGCTTGGGATGGTGTCTCCTGCACTGGATCACCTCTTCCAAAGAGGGAACAAGCTAGATGCGAGATCTGGTACCCCAGGTCACAGCCCCAGCCTGTGTCCAGAGCTGTGGCTCAGCCTGTTTTGGCAGATAAGGATACACTGATACCCTCTGCCAAGAGGGGGACCTCAGTGCATCGCAGCTGTACTGTAACTGAGGCCCTACATCTAGCCCTAGAAGGCAGCACATCCAGAGGCCTGGAGCTCCAGGATCCACAGTGACAAAGAGCTGGGTCCTCAGTAAGTTTTTAATGGGGATATTGGCTTTGCTGCGACGCAGTCCCTGTGTTTCGCCCCCAGGAAGGATCCTTGTGCACTGTGCTGTCGGGGTGAGCAGGTCGGCCACCTTGGTCCTCGCCTACCTCATGATCCGCCACCACATGCCCCTTGTAGAAGCCATAAAGACAGTCAAGGACCACCGTGGTATCATCCCCAACCGGGGTTTCTTGCGCCAGTTGGTCGCCCTGGACAATGCCCTGAGGCTGAAGAGGAGTGCATGAAGAGGGGCTGTGTGCGATGAAGAGCATTGTGTGTGTGATGCTCACCCGATCCCATTGCCCACTGAGTGGCAGAGATAGGGCTTTCCTCGCGGTGCACATGCTTGGCAGCTGATGGGTTACATGCAACTGGCCCCTGGGCCTCCTCCTCGGTGAAGGGGGTCCCCAAACGTGAGCTATTCCTAGTGGTAATGCCTAGGCCCTCAACCTGCAATCTTGCCACCTAGGTAGATGTAAAGTTTAGCCTCCTTCCCAGCCTGCTCGCTCCAAGATGCCTCCAGAGGGACTCAGCCCCACATTACAGGTTACTCTACCCCTGTGGGCTCCGGGAAGCCTTTAAGGCTTTATTCTCCCATGTGGCGGATGCATTTGCCAAGCCAGTCCTGTCCCTCCCTCCCAGGAGACTGAAGCTCTGTGTGTCCTTTGTCTTGTCTCCCATTTGGTTTTGGTCTGTGTAGCAATGTGAATTAGATCTGGCGTGTGGGCTCAGGCAAACAGGCCCTGTGTCGCAGTGTTTGGATGTCCTCCATGCCTAGTGTTAACCTGTACAAATAAAGACAGTGCTAAGGAAAAAGTCTGCCCATCCCTTGTGTGCTTTGGGAGAGCCTTTAGGAGTTTAGGCTGGGGTTTGGCACTGGGTTTGATGGGAGAGCATCACCAAGTGCTCGGGGCTGAGATGAACTTGAGTCCTCCTGGATCGAGGGGCTGAACCCATCAGACCCCAGTGCCTGTGCTGGGCCTCCCCACTCCTTCTCCAGCAGTGGTGGGCTCCTGGTGGAAAGCAGAGCCGGGCCGGTCATCACCAGGGGCACCATCCATCACGAGGTGGCGATGTTGGTCTCCCAAACGCAGGCACCAGGCTCGCAGGAGGGCTGGCAGTCCCCTGGGACCTGTGACACTTCACTGCTTGCAGAAGCGATGGATGGAGCCCCAGGAGGGTGACCAGGGCCAGGAGTGAGTGTTTGTGATGGCACCGGTCCCACGGGTACCAGGCTGTCCCTGCACATTCATTGTCAGCCTGCTCTTATAGCCCCATTCTTCCTCCGCTTCCTGAGTGGAAGCTCCCCTTTGCCGATGTGTTCTGCTGAGATCACATCAACACGGAGCAAAAGGAGCCTGATGGCCATGCAGAGTGAGCCCCTTGGCTTGGGGCACTCTGTAAGCTGCTGGGATGGGGACTATGTACTTATGAGGTGCCCCAGGGTGCTCAGGGCACAGCATCAAAGGGATCAGATCAATGGCTGGCAGGAGGTCTGAGGTTACCCTGAGTTACCCTGAGCAAGGGCTGCAGACACTGAGCAAGGAGGAACTCGTATTGGGCAACACAACACACAAGGGCTGGTCACATCTGCAGCAGCACCGGGCACTGCTGGGGCTGTTGGACATGCCAGAAGCTTCGGCAGGGGATGATTGCGGCTTGGCAAGGGTGTGAAATGCCTCCCGTCGTGGTTTTACAGCTCTGCTTTGTGCTCCTCATGCTGCAGAGCTCCCTTTGTGCAGCTTGCGGCACACTGGGCTCTGGATGCGGAGCGGGGCTGTTGTCGGACAAAGCCGGGATCAGGGCGGCTCTGACACGAGGGGAGGTTGTGTTTGGAGAGGATCAGCACAACCACTGCCAGAGCCCGAGGCGTGCTGCGCCTTGCTGCGTGCCGGCCGTGCCCGGGGGGACACCCCAGCGCAGCGGGGGAAAGCGCCCTGATTTGGGGAGGACCATCAGCAGGAACCATCCTCAGACCTGTTGGAGGGGGAGGACACAACCCCTGCGGTGCTGCAGTCGCTGACACAGGGCTCATGGGGCCATTTCACAGCCCCTCGTGGTCCCCAGACACCCGCAGAGCGCACAGTTCGGATGGAGATGCTGAGCGTGCCCAAAGCCATCTCCTGCAGAAGACTGAGGGCCACCAGGAGCTCAAGCGCACGCTGAAGCCGGGTCATGGGGGGCTTCTCCTCAACACCCCCAACTCCTCCTCCTCAGGGCTGCTCCATCCAGCTTGGGATCTCCCCGTGCCTCCCATCACCTCCCATCTGCAGCCACCCTGGGCTCGGCGCTGCGCCCACGGCTGGGGCGGCCCCGAGGGCGGCCCCGGGGCCTCGGGGCGGGGTTTCGGGCCGCTCCCGTTCCCATTCCCGTTCCCGGCCATGGCCATGGTCCCGCGCCGCGCACGGCGGAGCGGCTCCCGCCTGCAACGGTGAGAATGGGGCCGCGGAGGGGCGGGGAGGGGTTTGGGGTACGATGGGGTCCCGCTGCCCGCCCTCCTGCTGGGGGGCGATGGGGAAATATCCCCCTTTTCCCCTTCCCTGCCCTCCCTTGGAGCCCCAGATCCATGCAGGAACGCGCCAGGGTTCTGATTCCAGAGCAGCGGCTCCTGCCCCATTCCCAGGAATGAGAGCAATTCCTAAATTGCTGCAACGAGCCAAACCCACCCCAACAAAACCTCTTCCATGTGTTCGCAGATGGGGAATAAACTCGTTTTAACGGGCCCCAGGCGAGGCCCCGGCTCCGCTGTTGGCTGTAAGGAATTCTCAGGAACGTGGAACTGAGTTTGCACATGTGAGGGGGGTTTGGTTGGAAGGAGAAGTGGTTGATGTTTATGACTAAGGAGTGGAGAAGCTGCGCTGGGAATTCCAGCATCAAAGCCCTGCCCCAGCAACAAAGGCTGGGTGATTTTCATTTCTGAAAGGGTGACAGCCTTTGAAGCTAAATATAATGCAAGCAGTGGCTTCCTCTCGTGTAACGCATCCCTTGTGTGTTCTTGGGCTGCTTGGGGGATGAGAAGCCGCCGGTCCTGCAGGCAATGAGCTCTGGACATAGGATAACGGAATGGTTTGGGTTCGAAGGGACCTTAAAAATCATCTGGTTGCAACTCCCTGCCGTGGATATGTGGTAAATGGGGGGTTTCCATTGAGAAGGGTGTGAGTAAACACTCTCCAGCTGAAGATGTAACTTGGTTGTGTTAAAGGAACGTCCTAAATAAGAGAGACTTGGATTTCAGAGGCTCTGAGCAGCAACCACTCTCGCTGGCTTCCCAAGGCAGGGGCTTTGGGCAACACCAAGAACAGAGCCCACCCTTGTTCAGAGGCTGGGATGTGGGTTTGGGAGCCTGACCATGGGCATCTGACTTGTACCTCTTGGCTTTCAGCCCTGAGCTCACAAATACTGAGGTCAGCGGAGTCCAGCAAACAGCACCTGGGGTTCTGCAGAACCGGTAGGAATAAGCCTGAAACCCAGGGAAGCAATCCCGTTTTCCACCTAAATAGGTGTACTCAGAATACCTTCGCAGACAGCGTGCGCTGTGGGCCTGGGCATGTCAGCTCCTCTTCTGCATCATGAGTTCTCCTCCTGTTGCTACAAGAAACCTGGAGAGGGGCTTTGGCCAAGGGCCTTTAGGGACAGGCCAAGGGGAATGGCTTTAACCTGCCAGAGGGGAGACTGAGATGAGCTCTTAGGCA
>WYDI02022697.1:24767-53964 GCA_009867235.2 Psittacus erithacus | reverse complement strand
AAGCCAGATAAAACAACCAACAAAAAACCCCAGACTTAGAAAGCTCAAACTAACTTTTTTAAGAAATTAGAGAATTATTGTGAATATGAGCTAACTTATGTAAAAAAAATATAATAACTCAGAAATAAAAGTGAACCTCACTGGTTTCCCGGACTTCCACTTTTACCTAGGTAGTTCTTTCCACTCATTTTGCAAATTCATTTTCAAGCTTTTATCAATAGCTTGCTGCTTTCCCTTGTCTCCCACACCAGTGTATTCAACTACAGCTGTTCCAGGCTGGCATATTTAATTTGCTTTGCTCTACACTTTTTGTTCAGAGTATGGATTTAAGCCTGTAATGTGTGTAGTAGTGCATTAGTAATTAATACTGAGAATGAACATGAACACAAAAAAGTGTTTTTTCTTAAAACCTGAATTTAGAAGAATGTCATGTACAAATTAGTGGCCTGTTAGGCATGATGACCTGCGGACTGACAGACTGCAGTGCCAGCTGTGGAGCTGAACATAAATGCTGGCCTCCACAACTGAGTTTTCTTGTAACTGTCAGTGTCAGTTGATTCCTTCCTCAGACCAGAAGAACAAATGTGTGCAGTCTGCAAATTAGAAAATAGGGAGCAGCTATTGTTCAGCAGCAGCATCTATAAGAGCTCTGAGGCTGGAAATCAGACTGGTTTAGGCGCCTAGTTAGATGCGCCTGTCAGACTTAATGTTTTTTAAAATACTTATCAGAGAAGACGAGAAGCTTGTCCAGAAGACAAGGAATTGCTACTTAAAATATGTACTTCTCATCTTTTTTTTTATTTGAGATCGGGCTAGAACCCTCTGCAACGTTCATTTCCTCCTTTGTTTACTGACATCATAGACCTGTTTTGCTATCTTTATAATTTCTTACTTTGTCATCTTCCCTTGGGAAGTAGTGTCATTTGCACATTGTATCATTGGGTCTTGCATGAAAATACAGAATCTAGATACATTCAGGATTAACAGGTTTGCTCTACAGGCTATTGAAAATTTTCAAAAATGTCTTGCTGAATTTTTTCTTTCAATATTTTAATTTCCTAATGGAAGGGACGGAAGGATTGTACATGCAATTAAGAACATGTAATAAATTAGCTTTTAAGAGCAAACACCTTGAAGATTATTTCATAATAGCCTATTCGTATGATTGGCTATCAGTTGAACAGATCAACAGCACTGATTAGTCACAAGAGAGTGAAATGGGTTCATTCCATTGAGGAAGCAATGATTCTAGTTAACAACAGCAAGACACCTTTAGCTCCCATACAAAAGAGACAGTGGTATGGTTTTTCTGGATAAAAAGGGATCAAAAGGAATAGAAGTCAAGGACAAATGGATCTGAAGGAATATAACATAACTTAAATAACTCCATTATGCCTAAACTTAGACAAATCAACTCCCAGACTAATATTATTCTTTTTTTTTCTTGTTTGCTTGTTTTTGTTTTCCTTCTATATCCATTTTTTACTTGTTAGGTGGTTAAAATTCTTGCAATTTCAAAGGAATTTCATGACTTTCAAATGAAACTTTTACTTATGGCTAGTTTTAACATTTAAGGTCTTGTTTGCATCCATGGAGGACATATATTGATTAACTAAACAATGGTATGAAGCTGCATCATGAGAAGTTAAGATTAAACATTAGATTAAGAAAAGGTTCTTCACCGATAGCGTGGTCAGTCACTGGAACAGGCTCTCCAGGGAAGTGGTCACAGCACCAAACCTTTCAGAGTTTAGGAAGCACCTGGATGATGCTCTTAGTCATATAGTTTAGTTTTAGATAGTCTTGCAAGAAGCAGGGCCCTGGACTCAACAATCCTTATGGACCCTTCCAACTTGACATATTCTATGATATATTAGACAGATTATCAGAAAGGGTCTAGGTTTTTAAGCTGTCTGACTCAGTGTAAATACAATCTGGCATTCTCTTTAAAAATAACATATTTGAGGGCATTGAAGGTTGTGGTATTTTTCTCACTAATCACAACTGTTCATGATTCTGGGGTTAAACTTTACATGGTAGTGCTGAAGTTAAGCACATGCTTAAGTGTTTCCAGGGTTTCAAAGCAAGTTCAGGTAGACTGTGTTTCGTTCTACTTTGCCTTCTCCTAAATTTCTTATTTATGTATATAATCTCAGTGGCTTTTATTTATATTTCCATGCTCATTTGCTTAACACATTGACCTACATTAATATTCTAACCTCACCAAAACCAGGCTGAGGCTGAGAAGTATTTCCACACCAGGTACTGCTGACTGTAAAGTGAGATTTTTGTGTCTTTGCTATGCAAGTATCTCACATCTAAAATATGCACGATGAAAAATGGCATGTTTTTCATAGTTGGGATGCTGTTTGGCATGAGTCTGGGAAGATTTCCAGTTTAATGATAAAAATACATGCTGCTAATGCTAGTTCCATGTCTAAAGGTCTGTACTGTACTGTAAAATCAACTCACATTAAGTCTTGGAAAAGATAACAAAATATACTTAATTAATCCATATGAATTTGTTGAATATAGTCCTCAAGAAGCCTTGGTTAGAAAAAAAGTATTTAAATGTAACTAAATTATTAATGACACTAGTTTTCTTTTCTTGGCCTGCTTTCTAGTGAAATAGCAGATTCACAGTACTGTAGAATTTAGCATGATTAGGACAGGCACTGGGCTGTGTATGATAGCGCTAATGGAGGTCAGTGGTGAGGCGCATGAGGGAAGCTTGCAAATATATGCTGACATACTTATTAACTCTAGGGCATACTCTAACACTTTTTGGGTCATTGTTCTTAACTGATCCTTTAAACAAAACTGCAGGTTAATTTGGAGACTTTCCTATTTCTTATATGTAAACCACAAGACCCAAAGACACAGAAGCATCTGTAATAATGCTGGACAACTAACTTATTATTTAAACATGGATCTCAGAATAATACTGTCTGTTTGTTCAAATGGTATTGCCTCCTAAAATATGCTAGTACGTATTTTAGCCCCAAATTTGGGATACTCCCCATGCATGCCCCTGTGCTTGCATTGAATTGCTGAAATGGATATTCCATAAGTAGGATCATTTTGGGAAGCTGTTCCACAACCTAAAAAAACTCAGGGCCAAGATATTTCCCCTGACTCTTCAAATGTTGTCCGTACCCAATTTAGTCCTATTGCTATTAAAAATTCCCCAAATTGTTTATGCTTATGTGTGCTTTACTGTTCCAGAATTCAAATACTGAACTCAATTCTACAGGTATGTTTGTAACAAGTATGGAGATGCAAGGAGTTTTTCACAAGGTTAATGATCCGATTGTGCACAATTTAAACAGGGAGCAAAAGTTTTCTCTGCTGTGAAAAAAAGAAGTCTCAAGAGTCTTTTGCACAGAGTATTTATATTCCTGTATATAAACTGGGAATTATAAACTGATGGCCACAATAGATAGAAGGTCAAACTGCACTTTTGAAATATAAACAGACAGCATCTGTAGAGAGTCAATGGATCCCAAGTGCAGAGATCATTTTATAAAGATATAAGTGATTTGATAACTAGCCTGAAAATTCTTCAAAAGGAATAAAAATTGCCCTGACGTCCCATGAAAAGAAATGAACTTGGGAAGGCTTGGACAATTGATTCATGAATGTAGAAATCAATAAGGGGCAACCACAGGAAGGTATAAGTGAAGTTTGTTTTGTTCATGAATCCCAAAATTCAGCTATCCTTTCTGACCTCACCATCTCTTCGTATTTGCCTTACATTTATTTTCAGTCAGGAATTTACGGAAACACCTGCAAATCGTTTTGACTATTTTGTTTTTCATTCTACACCGAGAAGAATGAGTTTATGTGCCTAAGGATCATAACTGTATCATAGAATTCACTTATTTCTTTGTAAAAACAGTCCTCTACTGTGTTAATTAACACTATCATACACTAATTTAGCTGCTGGATTCTGGTACAGCTGAGCAATCCAGATCTTTGATACTGTGAGAGGGGCAAACATAACTGAAGGCAACTGTTGTTCAGACTTACATATTCTATGTGAAATTACATTGTTTCTCTGGGTTTGTTTATAAATATGCGTGTGGAAAATGAGATTATTTCTATGCAGTATTATCTCAGTGCCTATTATCTGCAGTATTCTTTATTAATTTCTCTAAAAAAATACAATATTTAATAGACAAGGCACATCTTGTCCTCTTTTTGGTACAGAGATATTTTGATATTTTAACATTTTAATTAAGATATTCATTTCCCCAATATAGTTTTACATTCCTGCTCTTACATTGTAATGATGTTGAAGAAATTTTCAGATTCTAGATCTTACCATGCTCTTATTTTCCCATGTCTGCACTGCCTAGACCAGGCTGGTTTGAGAACTCACTAACAGGTGGTGGATGCAGGATTCTAAGAACATTTGATAAGACATTTTTTTCCTTAATGAGCAGCTTTGTCTTATTTCTGTACTTCAAAAAGTAATGTCTTGGTGCTTCTAGTATTGTTTTTGTCAGAAAACCACATGTATGGTGCATTCAGTACATGTTCATGCTATTTGCAAGCTGTATCAACAACCTTAATTGATTGAAGAATAAAAGTGTTGTTTCTTCAGCTGGAACCTAACACATGGCTGAAAAAGATTATATGATTGTGGATCAGCCTTCCTATTGGACTTTCTTGACTAATTTTACTTTGGCTATTACTGATATATTATTAAAGTGCTACGAAATTTCCTTATCACTGAACTATCTTATCTGCTAAAGACTTGCTGCCATATATTGTGTCAATCTTTACGTAATAGCTCATTTAAGGTCTTGTTCAATATTCTGTATGTTAATTTATTGAGATTTAAATTGTCTGTTGCGCTATCTCTATAAGCAGGGGAAGATATAATTTAGTTGGTACATGTCTTGGAGCTTGATAGTTATTCAGAACCATAATGAGTATTGCAAATTTGGAGTGTGATAGAGATACACATCACTGTGATGAGACCTTTCTGTATTTCCTTTAGTATGTACTAGAATTCCTCATGGAAGATGAGCACATGGTAGATAAGCATGCATTCTGAACACTCATTCTTCTTGAAATATCTGAATACAAACACCAGTTGGAATGATCCCTGCCCTACTAAGAAGCTCATCCATCCTACAGATACTTATAGCATACACTATATTAATAGTTCCTCCAAAGTGAAATTGCTGAACTGTGCTTTATATATCAGAATTTAACTAGTTAAGCTTCATCTCTTCTACCCTTAGGTTGATGTCAAAAAGAAATATTTTCTCTTTGTCAGAAGGCATAAACAGAAATCAATGGAGGAAGACATCTTGAATAGCTAAACATAAGCTGTCTGCACCTGCTGAGAGCTTAGCAAGTCTTCAGAATGGACCCAAGTTAGTCACAAGAAGGAGGCTTCAGCAGCAGTAAAAAATTAAAGACAATATGGATTAATCAGAAGTACAAGTTCTTACAGGAAATTGCTTAGCAGCCTAGACAGAAGGTGACATGAGATTGATCAGTAACAAAGCAGTGCGGGATTGTGGAATTGGTATGTGCTTACCCTCCAGAGCCTCATGAAAGGGAAGATTATTTTCTCTATATAGCAGACTGAAAAGACTACATAGTTGGGGTTTTTTTTATTTAGTTATAACTTAAGTTGTCTAGGTTTTACTGTTGCCTGTGAGATGCCAGGTTGCTGAAGACAAACATGAATGTTAGTCATAGCTGTAGTGACATCAAGAAGCTGAAATCATGGAAAAATAGACTGCTGCTTCTAGAATAGATTAGTGAAATCACAGCAAGAGCTAAAGATTGTTATTCAAGGAAATGCTATTTGCTCAGTTGAATTATATTTTAAAGTGGCATACATGAAAGTAGTACAAAGTCGAAGGTTAAATGTCCACCACTAGATGAAAAATTGTCGTAGATTCTGGCTGTAATTCAGTTTCAGATCTAGAAAAAAGTATCTACAGTGTGTCTGCATTTCAGCTAAATGGTCATCACAATCAGCAGACATCTAAACAGTGCAGTTAATGGACACTAGAGTTAACCAAATATCTGTTTTTCCATCTATAGCTCATCTTGACTTCACAGACTTTATGAGCTAGATCGCCATGGAGTATAGTGGAATTTTAGTCACTGACTCACAGGTGGACAACTGAAATATAGACATCTAAAGTCTAGGGCTGAATTCCATCTAGTAGTGTTTGACTCATAACAATTTTCCCTGTCAGATAGAGTGAAGAGCAAAGACTCATCTCCATCTATGTATTTTCACTCAAGCATAAAGACTATGATTCTATGAACAGACTGATAATAAAGGTTTTCTCATGAAGACAGAGGCATCTAGTTCATGTCCCTTGTGAAACTAAAAGCTAACTCTAGTTTAAATAAAGAAATGAATGATAACAACATAGCGTCAGATACATTTATTGGGAAAAATGCAGAGAATAAGGGCAAAAGCGCTGAATTAGAGATGGCCATCTGAAACGTGTATGATTGCAAATAAGTCTGATTTTTATTTCCCTGTGAAACTGTTCTGCTTGTTGCTCTATCTGTCCGCATTAAAGGGGTTACAAAATATGGATTAAATATTCATCTTGATTTCAACCCCTTCTAAATTCTGTTAAATATCACTGAGGCTTCAGAAATACAAATCACTTAGGCTATGATAAACTTATAATATGGTTATATCATAGAATCAACTAGGTTGGAAAAGACCTCCAAGTCCAGCCATTACCCCAGGGGTGCCACATCCTGGACTAAACCATGTCACCAAGACCCTTGTCTACATGGTTATTTTAAATTGTTGCAGAACATGCTTCCAGATGCTAGAGATATATTCATTAATGAGAAAATTGACTTGTAAGTATTAGATTGTTAGATGCTCCTGTAAACTTGGCTGAAATTATGACTCTTGTGTATTTCGAAATCTTTACTTAAAAAATACAGATTTCTAGATATTGATGTCTAATAATAAAGAAAAAATTGAGAGTCTCTTGTTGCTATGTGAAATGCACCTACCAAAATGTGGCTTTAACTTCCTAGTGGTTGCCACATAAGGCTAAATCTTACAGTTATGAAAACACGACAGCTCCATTAATCTCACAGACCTTTACACATTTATTTCAGCTTTGAACGCGGTGAACATACATAGTAGTAGATGACTCGAACAGAGCCATATTTGAACTTTGGAAATTTGGGTATTTGATTTTGAGGATATTTGTCTAGTTTCTTGCTTTCTATTATGTAAATTTCAATACTGGAAGTTCTGATATGTTAATATTTTTAGAAGCGTAGTTTTTAAAGGTGTGGTTGTGTCAGCTTTTTAGTGCTGTAACCATGTTTACACTTATTTTCTAAATCAGCTTATACTGTCATTGCAGTTTGTATTGAACATTCTTTTATGTGGGCTTCTTGTACAAGCCATAAAGTAACATGCTGTGTATTTCAAGAGTACAGACAGACAAAAAATCCCAGAGTTAATAGGATCTTTACTAGAAACATTTCACAAATTAATTTTGCTCTCTTTCATGAGAATTAATAGATTTTTTTGGTAATTATCCTCTCCTAACAAAACTGCCTTTCTTTGACAAGAAAAGCTTTTTGACCAGCACCATTTAAAATAAATAAATGATAATGTTTATGTCACCTGCCTAAGTGAAATTTCAGATCAGTACAACAACCATGCCCTGCTTGACAAACAAAATAGATAAGAGCAAAGGTGGATTGGTAAGTGATAGAACTTGAGGAATTACAACTGAAAAGATGATCTATCCTTCCTATATACCTACACATCTGAAGTATCCCCAGAAAGCAGATCTATTTCCTCCATGATAAAAATTATGCCTGATCTCTGCCCATAGAACTCACTGCCAGAATTTTTTTCTTTTTCTGGCAAGACTTTTTTCAACTTGAAAGGAATTCAATGCCTTTAAAATTTCATATACTTTCAATATATTTTCCTGTATTAAAAATTAAACATGAGTAATTTAGACATCAAAAGCCTGGTTCCTTCTCAGCATTGGGCAGCCTGGAAGGACTAGAAATAGTAATTGAACGAATGGTTATTACAAAAAGCAGATTTTAAAAATGGCCAAGACATTTCTATTTCTATTAAGATCTGTTCTCAAAATACTGTAAGTAAATCTCTTACCAAATGAAATCCATTTTGTCTGTTTTCACCACAAAACAATCAATGCATCCTTAAGGTCTTATGTCACCATCATGATATAAAGCTAAATTGAGTAATCCATTTTTGTTTGGTTTTTTTTTCTGTTCTTCAAGTATCTTTCTAAAAATGCTTGAGTACAGAAAAACACTGTTATAGGCCATGATTATAGCATTTCTGTAGCTAAAGGAAACTTAATCAAATGGTTAATCCCAAGACTAAAATCATGCGTACCATGTACTGTGGTCTGTGGACTAATTCTTGGTTTAGTCTGGATTATTTTTTTTCTTACCCAAACAATTTTTTGAGACAAAACAGAAATATGGACCAGAATCTAAAGTTCAGAGTACCTTTACAACTGTCTACAAAGTCAGGCTATGTGCCCTTTTTCCCACTGAAACATCAACATTTTCTGACCCTTGATAGTGTTTCAATAACAATTAAAAATGTTGCAAAGAATGATTCACTATTGTAAGACAGTTGGGGTATCTGTTTCTCAGTGAGATCTCTACAGGCAGGCTCTATACAGGTGGTTTCTACTGCTGCAGAAGAATTGGAATACACTTGAGATCAGGTCAGAACAGAAGCAGTTTATTACTATGGCTGTCAGAGAGAACGCAGTGCAGCAACAACTTGGCAGGTTCTGCTGATGTGGCTGCACAAATGGGGCCATTATAGAGCTTACACACCTTCAGGCTCTACAAACTGTTCTTTGCCAAAATCATGTCCCATAAGCAGGAGTATGGTAAATAACAACATCAACTGGAATTCTTCAGGTAAGAAGGCTCTAGACAATACATTATTTCACAATTCACTACTTTGCTAATTAAATTGTGCTGCTGGTGAAACATTCAGCTGCAAATGTTTCTTAACTATGATGATACGTTAACTATTTTGCTTCTATAATTAGAACCTTTTATGGTTCTGCTTAGAAAAAAAACAAAAACAAAAACCCACCAATGTAAAATAAAAAAATTGGCAAACCAGAATCTCTTTAGAGGTACCTGACAGACCTTCTCTGGGCACCTCTACTGGATCCAACCCATCTGAAGAGTGTCTGAAGCAGAAAAGCCCCCTAAGAAACAATCAAGACTGAGCCAGGGAGATCTGGCCATGTCCAGAAGCAAAACTCTAAGTGGCTAAGGAGACTTAAATACTAGCAAATACCTAAGGAAAGTGTTGATTCCTGTGTTTGAGAAACGGTTAGCTGAGGAGTTAATGAATTGCAATTAACTAGTACCTCAATTCCAGCAGTCATTCTTCAAACACCTAAGTCAGCCCTTTTTTGAATTTTTGCCTTTAGTGACAAATGGAGTCCAAACACAGTTAAATCCATATTACGTGGTCTGCAACAGCTTCCATGGTTGCAGAAGGGCATTTTGACAAATGATTGTAGCTTGAGGGGAGGTTGTAGAAATTTAACTTTCTTCTCCAAAGCAGACTGGGATTCCATTTTAGGCAGCCACTGCTTGCTTCAATTTCACTCCATGCCTGTTAGATAATCTCTTCTGACAGGGCTACTCTTGACTCAGGGGATAGCCTCACAAGAGGTATATCCTTCATTTCTCTGCCTCAGCCAAGCTAGACTGCTATTCTTATTTTGCTTTTTCTTCTGTATACTTTTGTCTTATATTAGTATCTTTGAAATAACTGAAGAAAATGGGTTTGAAACAAAAGTCATTTCCATGTGTTGTATGCGAATGATGGGATTTCATGCACTAATGTTGAAAGAACAATTATTCTCTGCACTTGAAAGTAAAGAGAATCCACAGCAAAATGCAAAGTTACTTTTCAAGCCTTTATTTACAGAAGAGCTATTGGAGGACACACAGAAGCACTTGTTGGGTTTGGGGTTTTTTCCATCAGAAAAGCAATAACAACTTCTTCTGCTAAATGCCAGAAAAGAAGAGCTTTTCTTATTACTGCTGCATGCAAAGTCAGAAATATTTAGAAGGTTATTACTAACTCACTGATGAAGATGAAAGGAATATATCAACAGTGTTGTGATAAACTGACTACTTGGAACGCACCAGAAGGGACAGCTTTGTTAGTTAAGTATGTCTTATGTGAGAAAACTCCTGTGCTCCATCTGAAAAGTGATCTGTGAATGACACCTCTGCAGTGCACAGACCAAGGCATCTGTCTTGTCCCATCCCACCCAGTGCCAGGGTGATCTGTTACCATACACCTGTACAACAGGAACCACAGGCCTGTTGAGAAATCATTTAATTTTATTGTAAACCTCCCTAAGCTGTGTCAGGAGGAACAAAAGTCTTGGCAAGCTCTTATCAAAGATCTGAAGGAGAGGGTGAAAAGGAGAAAGGAAAGAAAGAAGGAAAGAAAACAAAAGAATAAGCTCACTACCTGCTGGATCCAGTGACGTCTTCTTGGTCAGTGAGTTGAAATCCTTTCGGCTGCAGTCCTTTCAGTTGTACTCCTTTCAGTTGCAGTCCTTGGAGTCCCTGTGATCCTCGCAGTCAGTGTCTCCGCTGTGGTCCATGGTGGAGGGGTGTTCGCCACACTCTGAAGGACAGTTTTGCCTTTTTCTCGGGCCAGACACTCTTGGAACACTCACGCAGGTCAGACCCATTGCAGGGGATCCGGTGAGCCCCAGCCCCAGTTCACGTTGTGCCTCGGCAGGCACTGCAGTGTCTGTGATGCTGTCTCCGGGCAGTTCGTTGCCGGGGCAGTTGATCTTCGCAGCCTCAAGCAGACAGCGCAAGGAAGCATCCCCCACCTTGGTGGAGCAGTCTCTCTGCTCTGCCCCCTGCCGTTTGCCCGAGAGACAGCACGCTGCTCACCACCGACAGCCGCTCAGCTTCCCCCAGTTCCTTCTGTCTTTGAAGTTGCTTTGAGACACACACAAAAAGGGTCCCCCTCAGCTGTACCCCGCTGCCCTGCTCCCTTAGCCCCTGGGAATCACCCGACAGCCCTGGAGCCCCAGCGGCACACTGATAGCGTATGAGATGAATGCAGAATATTTACCCACCAAATAGTGTAATATTGGAAAGACAGTGCACTTTTGAAGCTAGTAAATGATTTCTAAAACAAACCTGACGCTGAGGTCACTGAACTCTGCAATTTATTGCAGCAGGGATCAGGCAGGTGTCTTCACCTACCTCTGCAGGGGTTCAAGAAATTTATACACCACAAGTCTTTAAACAAATACCAATCAGATTAGGCAAAACTGTGCCCATTGTCCTCCCTATTTGCTAACCCCTCCCCTGGGTTGCAGAGTATGATGGAAGTTAATCATGGAAAATAGCAAGGTTTGAATCATGTCCCAAAGCAGTATCATGTTTTGCCACTGCCAGAGATAAACTACTGGTTTAGATAGCACTACCTGTTATGTTCTAAAGATTTTAAACCAAACATATCATCTGTAATAAAAGCCAAGGAGTAAAAAGAATGGAGCAGAGTATTCCCTTTCTTCAAAAGATGTCTACAAACAGCCTTTGGAGAAGTAAAGGTTGTGACTATAGTTCATGTATTGGTTTGTTTTAAGGTAGATTTCCATCTCACTAGTTCTTGTCATCAAGAATGTTTTCTTGTTCTTTGGAATGACAAAGAATGCTTCTCCTGTGATCCGCTAGCAAGACTGCAGGGCAGAGTAAAATGGGAGATATTTCAATGAAAGTGACAGCTGCTAAAATGTGAGCAGAAGAAAGTTCCATGATCTTTTACTGCTGGAAAGCCTCTTTCCTCTTGGAAAGGGAGAGGAAAGACAATTCCTAGTGACAGAAGACTTAGCATGGAATAAATAAAAAAAAAAAATGGATTTAAAAATATCTAAATGCACCAAATCCTCAGATTTTAATTGGCACTTGCTAACTTGTAGAGCTGTTTTCTGGTATATATATTTCCAAAGAATCCAGTCAATCAACAGCTTACTGTGGAGGTGGTAACTGATCATCTGGGATCACACAAGACTGGATTTGCTATGCAGGAATTACACTAATTTGGAGAGGACTGTATCAAAGCTGTGACTGCTTCCCTCATATTTGATTCCCCTACAGGAAGGACAATTAGATCTTTGCTCAAACACAGCATCCATGGAAAAATCTGGTACAACCTGGGAAATGTATGCACATACACAGTTTTTAAGGAGTTCTGTCAAGACTGATGCAGCAGAAGATGACCCTCTTCTCCTGCAATGTTCAGAGTGACCTTCTCTGCATTGTACCAATGCTGGCTGCAACTGAAGTCCCCGGAATTGCCAAGCCTCAGCTCTTAGCATACACTCCTGCTTTTGTCTACAAATCTCACATAGTTCTTGTATAATGCAGCAGCCTCCTAAAATGGCCTTAACACCAGCCAACCTTCACAGTAGAAACACAATCTACCTATAGTCTTCCAATAACATTTGCCACAAATGTATGTCTCCTCATAGAGACAAACCAGAAATGTAATTTCCAATCTTTTTGAATGTGACAATTCATTTTGGGATGAAAATGGATTCAGTACTGCCTCCTGCAATGTGCTTCTAACAGGCCACTCACATCTAGTAAGAAAGGTATTTCTGTTATTCACCTTAATAGAGCATTAGCAGTAATGATCAGTCATCATCAAGTACAATGAACTTCTGAGTTCAAGGAAACAGAAAACTCAGATAGCCAGCTGGAATGAAGCATTTACCAAAACAAGGTGCTTATTCAGGGGCCCTGATGTATATGAAAGGCATGGGCAGAGATTACTACAACACCAAATGTACAGTGTGGGCAACTATGTGAGACTTCCTGGACTATTACAGTGTGTTACTCAAGATTTGTAAGTAATACATTTTTATGACTCAGATTTTGAAGGTCCCTTGTAAAATCATGTCTTTGTTTCTGAGCTTACAAGGCATTAATTGCTGCCATAGAGGTTTGCTTGTCAAATTTGGCATGACATTGTTCTATAGATTTTTTTTCTCTACTATCTCTTATTACACTGGGAGTACTAACACTTAAAATGACAGCTTTGCTTAGCCTCCCCTTCCTGCCTTGGCAATTGCCAAGTACCAACAAAGCACAATTGATTAAATTCTCTTCTGAAAGAAACTGTATGTTCCCTTCAGAGAATAATTTAGACTTTCTGTATGAAAGCATTTATGTTAACTGTGTTCTAAATACAGGTATTTACAAAGCCATTTTGTGTTGTCTACAATTCAAGTATCTCCTGGTAAACCAATTGGTTCCCAAAGCACACTACAAATGTTTGTTGTAAGAAATGCATGAAGAATGAAAAAAGAAATCTGAATTTGTTTTATTGCTGCTACTGTTAAACTCAGGTTTATTGGCAATTTTCTTGTCATTTAGCTTCTGACTACTAGTCTGTCACTGTGATAATAAACTAGAAAGAAAGAAGTTTAATGGCTTGCTCCTCAAATGAACAACAGAAAACAAAAAGTCTTTCTTTTCAGAAACCTTTAATATTCTAGCTATGCAATTATGTATCCTTAAAATCAGCACACATGATCTAATAGATTTTTCATTAATACCACTTTCATAAATTGTTGATAGGGTATCAGTAAATGACCGGTGGCACACAAAGCACTCTATACAGTATTGGACAAGCCTTATCTGGATATTTGGCAACAATATTGTAAGCAATAGGACCCTATAAGCATTCATACATCATTTATTGATAATTTAGTTCTCTTGACTATTTTAATCTTTAAAATTTTCATATAATTGTCAGTAGTAAAAAAATATGTGTCCCATATCCTAATAAGCAAACGAACTATTTGTCTTTCTTTGGGCAATTGTGTGGGGTTTTGCTTAGTCAGCAACATTTTTAAAGAGCTTTGATTATGAAGCTGGGAATTAAGATATCAGGTAAAGAAACAACGCACAGATAGCCACCTGTTGAGATTTCTTGAAGAATGTCCATGTCCTTTTATGATTACTCAGGAATCAAGAAAGGTTGAGGAGTAAGTATTTTTATATTTCCTGCTATAAAAACTAATGAATTATTCTGAATTATTTCTCACCTACGTACCCTTCTGTTATAGGGGTCTATTATGGTGGAAGACAAGGATAAAAACAGAAATCCACCTACAACAGGACTTGTTTTTCCATCTGCATGCCTTCTCCAAGAGAAGGGAAACTTCTAACACCTTAAAAATCTTTCTGTATTTATATACATTAAAAAAACTCCACTTTTTTACTTCCTTACTAAGGAAGATAAGCAAACTAGCATAAAATACAAGATGCTATATATATTACACAGCATACTTGGACAATTTCAACAAACTATCTTTGCTAATGGCAAGAACAAAGAAAATATATCTAGTCATAGAAATAGTGTCACTAAACAATAAAAAATACAATACTTTCAAATGTCTAAACAAGTGTTATTTCCTTGGAGACAAGTCAGATTTATATTTAAAATGGAAAGCAAAACCCATCCGCTCCAAAAAAACACCATGCCAAATAAACCTGGAATAGCTTTAAACTTAAATGAAACTGGGGACTTACTTAGTTTCTTTCCAGATATACAGAGTACACAAAATTGCAGTGCCTCTATGCATATAATGCATCCTAGAGTTTTTCTCGGGCACAAGGCCAGGATCTTAAAGGGTGTTTTTCAAATAAAAATGCAGAACCCTAACTCTACCTCTTTGTGAGGCAATTGAGTGCTAGGACTACAAAGATTTCAAAGTTCAGAGATAGAAGGCTTTTCTATCCTCTTCTTTTAGAGTGATTCTATTTTTTTTTTTGCGTATTTTTTACTACTTCTCAATTTGGTCGTCTAAGAGAAGAAACTGGGACATGGCATCCCTAGATTTTAGATAAGCACTCTAACTAGAAAGTTAATTCAATTCCTGCATAGAAAATTAATAATTAATTATATAAAGTCAAATGCTCAATGGAAAATTACCTTAGAATAACCAATAACCCACTAATATCTGAAATTATCTAAGAAGTGAGAAAGCAAGGTGCAAGCACTTAAATAAGAGCTAGGTACTGGTACTTGTCTTCTCTATGTTGCATGTAAGTTCTCCAAGAACCAGCTGGTCCTGAGAGGAAAATGCTTCTCTTTTGGTACTTCTGTCTGAAGTCTCGTTCTGAACTTAATCCTATCCATTGAAAATGACACATTCCATGAAACAGGTGTTTCTGGTATTTGAAAGATACAGAAAAATTAAAATATTTCTAAAAAATATGAGTGCAAGCCCTTTCCTTTTCCTCAGAAAAACTAATCTCATGGTACACACCATTTTTAAAGTCCTTGGACAGTACTTTTTATGGGTCTGATCCGGCAGAGCACTTGACTTTCTGACTTTAGCATCAAAAGCACTTACATATGTGTTTATCACTTACCACACCAACAATTTCTGAATTATCATGAAAGTGTTGTCTTGTATTGCATGGAAACCAAACACACTTCTAAACACTAGTCTGAAAGGTATCATCAATTTTTAAGCTGACTCTTTTTCATCCTACTACCCAGAAGACTACTTTGTGTCTCTTGTAACACGAAGATTTATTTTTTTTAACCAAGATTTCTCAGGTAGCTTCAACACCTTGTGAAATGAGCCTCTCACAGTGCCGAAGGTGCGTGTGCAGCAGGTACAAAAGACTTCAAATAGGTCAAGTAGTCTAGCAAGAATGAGTGCAGTGGCTTGGGTGCCCACACTGACCAGAATCACAGAATCATTTAGGTTGGAAAAGACCTATAAGTCCATTACAAACTGTAAATATGTAGATGACATATTGTTAGCGATTGTACCATGCAGTCCTTATTGATAATCCATGCAATCTGAAGCAAAACTAAAACTTTCTTCTTCCATGGTATTTTTAACTCTCTTATATGACCAACAGTGTGTTTGTCCCTTCTTCACGGCTCTTCGGTGGTGGAACCTCACTTGCAGCTACACACAAGGATTCCGTAACAGCATGATTATGAATTTGCCATACTTTAGCAAACCCCCAAATCCTGAAAAACTCTTAGAAATAACACAGCCAGAAATTACTACTGACACATCATCACTAGTGTCCCGTTGAGGACAAAAAAGTGGAAAGGCTAATTCTAATGCAGAAATAAATTGAAGAGGAGAGAACATCCCTTCCAGTGTAACTAAACTACCCACAGAGAAATAGAATTTTTTATAGCGTGATATTTCTCAAACTGATATTGTATAAATCACATTTAATCATGTGAATCAAGCTCAGGTGAATACGTGGGCAGAAAAGAATGGCACTGTAGAAATGTCAAGTTAGGTCAGGCTGCAATCCTGAAAGACAATAAAATTGTAAGTGGATTTCAGCCATTTTTTTTAATTATTATAATTTTAGACATCAGTGTCTCCATAATTGACTATTTAAAACAAGCACAGAATATTTGGCTGCTCCGGGACCTTTAGCTTGTTTATGTTACAAGGAAACAGGGTCACATAATGCCTTGCAAATCTAGTCAAGTTTGCTAACTAAATCAACAAGTAAACAGGGAAAAGTAATCTGCCAAGAAGAATGTCTTAAGCCTCTTTCCCATATCTTTCCTATTGCTTTGTATTGAGCATGCAGTAGCACAAATTATTGAAACCCAGCACACAAAAAACTTGACCCAAAATGTCACAGGCATTTATTCCCCGCACAGCTGTTCTACTGCCAGGGCAAATATCACAAACATAATCAAATGGAAACAGTTTCTAACCTTAGTCAATTTGACATAAAAACTTTATTGCCCTTTATACTGCTGATGTGCAGATTTCAAGTCATCTGTCATATTAGTTATATTTTACAATTTAATGACTAATTCACAGATATTTTCTACATCAATACATATATAAATATATATATATTAAACCCCACATATATAAATGAGATAATAAATGAACAGATATGTACATCCACGTTGTGCTTTTTTGACACAAAATGCTCAGTGGCAATATTGGCAACTCTGTTTCCAAGGCTGCCTAGCAAAGCACCATCTTTGCAGCTGCGCTTGCAGAGCTGTGAGTGGGCCGAGAGTTCCTGCAGTTGAATAAGAACCTGCCAAAAAATGTACATGATTTAAATCTAAACCCAGGCCATGTTCTTCAAACATGCTCTCTCTGTACCATGGCACAATAAAGCGAGCTGGAAATTATATCACCAGCATCATGACAAGTGGAATACCCTAAGCTGTCAGCATCCCAACACCACTGTGCACAGCCACAGCCTGTACTCCATGTCCCAAGACTCCATCACAGGATGCAGTGGGAATGACACTGTTAGGTCTCCCCCAGATCATATAAGTGACCTTAGCACAGATCTTGATCTGAGAAACAGTTCTCAACAATGTCTTTATAAAAACTGGTATTTTCCTGAAAAAATCTGAAGTTTCAGATTCTGACAAACCACTATTTTTCCAAGTCTGTTCTACTAAAAGAAAAATCTTCCTGGCTGCAACTGTAATGCTTTTGTAGGCTGTTAGTCAGTGACAGTGATCTAGAATATCATTGTCCTTCACCAGGACCCCCTGCCAATGTGAACTGCTTTTAGAAGTACTGCATATTTGATTTATCAGAGAGCACATAGAAGAACATTTGGCTCTAAAATAATAATAATGATTAAAAAAACCTCTGCAAAATCTGCAAAGAATACTTAGCTTTTTCAGTGGGCTGCATTTGCTATGCTCTAAGGAAATGTCATTCTTCTTTTCAAATTGCTCAGAGTTTACTGGTAATGAGACAGAGAGGGATTTTTTTCTCTTTGCTTTACCCTTTTGTCTCAGTCATGTTCTTTCTGTGTTCCCTGTGTCATTTGTCCCCCTTTCTCACCCTCCTTTCTTTACCGTACACTAGGAACTCTAACACGTGTATGCATGTATGACTGACTTACACCTTCACACATTCCTTTTCCTCCTTCTCCCTCCCCTACATACCTACAGGTTATTAATTAAACATGTCCTTCAAAAATTGTCAACATCATAACTTCTCTTAAATGCCACTCTCCTTATCTTTGCAAAACAAAATATGTTCCTTCGTATTAAAGAGGATCCTAATTTCTTCGTCTGTTCTTACTGACACTCACTCTTTCCCACTAAAATTAGAGAATCTAAAATCAGTTATTTTCTGCAGTTGTTGACCATGTACCTCATAGAGTATTTTCAAATTTAGTTTGAACAATTTGTCCCATTGCTAGCGCTTAAAATCAGTGTTGTTTACAAAATTAAACCTCTTCTTCTGAATCTGTGATCACATCCATTTGCTACAAAATCTTTAAGGCATCTTTTTAACCTGAGGGGTTTATCCACATGCATCTGTGTAGAGGATTTGGTCTGGGATACCAAGACAGACCTTGTTCCCATCCAAATAGGGATAAAAACTTTCTGTGGTTGCAGTAGTGTTATTTTACTATTTGCACTGCTGACAATCGTCAGAGATGATATATTTGAGAGAAGCAGTCAGTTTTAGTGAATGTATGTGGGTGTTGAAAAATGCAGTTTGTGGCCAGGCAAACAGCAAAAATTTTACCTCAACAATGATTATATTAAATTATATCAATAATAAGTCTGGCAATGTTCATTATGCAAACAGATTTATGAATACTTATAAGTCCTAAAGTGAACTGTTATTTTTGTAAATTATGTTGAATTATTGAAATTCCGTGACAATCTGATGAAAAATGTATTGCATATGTTTGGAATGAGTTAGTGTACTGTGTGACTAACAAAAAATGCTGTTCCTTAAAAAAAAATCTATAACTGCTACAATAAAAATGTAAGAATGTCACAAACTGCAAAAGAAAGATATATAGAGGAGTCAACTTTCACAAGCAACACTCTTTAAGCCGAAGTGAACAGCCTTTGGAATATTCATAGTGTTGTGAAGAAAATTTAATGGGTCACTGCCATAGAAAACTCCACACATTTTTCTTCTACGATGAGTGGACATAGACAACTTAAGATTTTCATACAGATGTAGTCAGCATTTCAAACAGTAAACATTGTGAATGTGCTAGTGTGATAAACCTGCATTTGTCATCAAGTCAGCAAGAATTCTCTTACTTTATAAATGTAAATATTATTGTTCGCTTTACCACGACGAAGGGGTAAAGTCCTGCTTTACAATGTTTTATTTTGTTTGTTACCAGGCAACCAAAGCAATACGCTTCATACTGAGAGAGCAGCTTATCATTTATTTTAATGGGAAATAGCTGTGAATAGAAATAACGGATTTTGCTCCGATATTTTGACAAGTAATATGTAAATGAACATTTTAAAATTAAGAAAATATTAACTTTGTACCTCTTGTATAGAATGAGAAAGCCTTTTAGCCAGTCTCAAAGTTAGGGTGTCCAAATTACCTCTTGGGTAATGGCAAAATATCAGCTAATTTAAAGGGGAGCATCCTTCCTGGCCAACTGTAAAAACTCTTGGAAAATTTCATGCATTTAGAAAGTAATGTCATGAAAGCCAGCTGAATCCAAGAAGCAGTCTTCATCCTCTGGTATTAGTTAAATATATTGAAGGTAAAGGACAATATTATTTTTTCTTAATGGATAAAGTGCTTGCTGGCATTAGTTTCTTGACGAGTTCTGAATGCCTTTGTTTTAAAAACATCTAATTTTTTATGTTAAGCCAGAAGATTTGCAGTGAATGAGAGATGAATAAGTGTAGCAAAATGTTATTGGAGAAAACATTAAAATATAGAGTGAATACACAAACAGAACAGTATTTTGAGTTTCACCTCAAAATGCAGGACCACTTAGATACTGAATCTGGCAGAAAGCCCAGAAGTCCTCTGTAATAGTGCTGCAGGTCTGTAATACAATGCATCAGGGTAGCTATTTCACACCTAAGATACAAATCATTATGCCATTCACTCAGTCTTTATTCTTCTAAAAATATATTTAAGAGATACTTAAGCCTGCAGCAAGCCTCAGCCGAGAATCAACATGCACTAAGTGCTCTATAAAACACTACAATAATGCTAGCTTCACTAATTTTCTGGTCAGCTAATTCTTTTGAGAAGGGGTCCTCCATACAGCCCATTGTTCTAATGTACAGAGACATATGTCTGCCCATATGAAGGAACCTAGCTCACACAGTTAATTTAGGTCAAAAATTAAGGCTGGATTAAATTAATCCAAACTGAAAGTACAGCATAAGGAGGATTTATCAGGCCGTCTTCCCAGATAGAGCTATAGGAACAGTTATCTTTCAAGAAAGAGCATCAATGTCTTTATAAGCCTGTCCTTTTCCCTTTGGCATGGCAGCAGGCATCTTCTTGCCACCCTTCCATTGGAGGAAATACGTGACTTCTTAGAAAATCCAGCGGATTTAGCAAGGACCAGGACATGTCATTGGTTAGATGGGCCAGAACTACTGCAATCTGCTCCTCCCACCATCCTTCCAGTTTTTCACTTTGTAGATGTTCCAGGATATTTTATCTTTGCATTTTTCCTGTACTTGAAACTCTAATCCTTCTGTAGCTCAAAATCCCTTCATACATGTTTTATTGCACATATCTGCTATTGAGCAGTTGCCCCACGAAACTGTAAAATATATGAATATAAATTTGTTGGCGATCATGAAAGCTCATGTGCTGCTATTTGAGAAATCTATGCAGAGAAATCTATGCAGAGAAATCTATGCAAAGAAATCTAAAAATATCTCCTTTCTTCAGTGAAATCAAGGAGTTGAATTAATTCACCTTCATTAATTTATTGTTTAATTTCACAAGCTCCTTATATGTTAAAGTTGTATTTAAGACTTTCATAAAATTCAAGACTTTCAAAAAATTCATATTTTTTTAAATGATATGAAGAACTTTTCCCATTATTTTGCTTGACTGAAAAACAGAAAGAAAAGGTTTTGCTAAGCAAAAATTAGCACTGTGCCAAGAAGTAAGGATACATTTTCTATTTTTCACTTTTTAGAAAGTCCCATTAGTGTGGCTTGTCTCACAGAACATGGATAACAGTCTCTTATAAATAATCTTCAAAAATAACCCAGCAGTTTCTAAACCTCCCACTCACAGAAATTTTTGAGAGATTTATATAACAACATTAACTGGGAAAATATGTAATCATGCTGGAAGCATTTGTGTCACTTAAGATGCCTTTGATCTGTGAGAAACACAGGCCTTGTTAAAGCAGACAAGCTTCTAGCCATCTTCCATCTGTATCTGATGAAAGACTACATCGATCCCTCCCTGAGAAGTTAAATTAATGGAAATCTGGAAGACACTACATTTAATATCTGTTATGCTGTTGGGAAATATCTGAACAAAAAGAAACTTAAGGAGATGTTACAAACTGAAGGGTTGTGACCACAGCTGATGAAGCTAGATGAGTGACTTTCAGAAAGCTCAAGCAAAACCAGAAAGACACCCAAAAGCACAGATCTTAGAGGAAGCAGAGATTGAGCTGCCTGAGTCATAAACTGTCTGCAAGGTTTCGATTCCCAAGCAAAAGATGATATTGTTTCCTGTTCTTTGTCCTTACTGCACTCTTACTATACTCTTACTTCTTACTAAACTAGGACATTGTTCATATTCTTTTGTTATCACAGAGAAATGCAAGCAACAAAGACCTGCTTCTGTCATCTTCTTGCCCTCTTGACCAAACAAAGCAATAAAGATCCAAATAATGGCCAAACACAAACCCAAGAGGAACAACAAATCAGCAATTATATGTACTTATTTTTAAGGGTGACCATAGAATGAAAGATACAATCTTCACTAGAAACTAGATCCTTTAGTTTTGTGCAGGGAGGATTTGGAGTACAATTACTGGGAGGCTTAGAAAAAACCGTGGAAAAGAAGTATGGAAAAACATGGCTTTAAAGGCCTTACAAGGGCCATCAAGCTCATTGTCTTCATAAAAAAAAAAAGTGGATAAGAAGGGAAAGACTGCCTGAAAGTGCTTATGTTATTAGTAATTGGCATTGGTCTTGCCTTACCAATTTCCAGTAATCCTATATTGGCTGAAATAAAAGTGAAGATTAGATCATAGAATTCCTCTCTGACGTTGGCATGATGAGAAAAAGCACCCAGAAGATAAAATGTTAAGCAAGCAAAGACCTAGACAGAGACCTCTGTACTTAATAGCATCAAAATGAAAATGAAAGAAGATTAATTTAATTTTAAGAATTTATACTCTTGGCTCCACAACATGAATAGCTTTGGTATTTTGGAGGCCAAAAAAACGAATGATTATTACTTGTTGATTAATAAATTTTGTGTGTGGAAGGAGGAGTGCGAAAGATGGTGGGTCAAAACCTTATGTAAGCAATGGAAGATAAAGTTTGAAGAAAGTCTTTCACATCCCACTTAAATGTCTGGTAGCAGGGTAGAGTCGGTCTTTTAGAGCAGATCTTCTAGTGGTAATGGAAAGCTCAATGACTTTTGAGTCTTCAGAAGCCTCACCTATGAAAAAAAACAGAGTTTTCAGTCTTGGAGAAAGAGAGCAACATTTTTTCAGCAGCAATTGGCAATCTTATTTTTCCTTTTTGCTATGTCTTTCTCTTCTTATTATTTTGGCTTGCTTTGCAGTCCTAACATCCTGATAAATGCAATAAGGATATTTCAGACAAAACATATGTAGTGTTAAAATATAATTTTGGTCAGTGCCTGTTTATTCTAAGCTGCATCCCCTAATCATAGTATGTGAAATGTGCTGGAGAACAGCTGGAGAAAAGTCTTGTGTAAATTTTGATTACAGTGAAGTCTGTCTTTGTTCAGGAATTGACTCAGATGGAGTCAATGATCAGTGATGAAGCTGACCAAAGGATAATGATGAAACATGCAGGCTAAGACAGTTTGAGGAAGTAGATTTTATCCACTTAAATTCGCTTTCCACTAAGCTCAGACATAAAGTTCATTTTTGAATTTTATTATTTTCACATAATTAGTATTTACAGATCATGTCAAAAATGAGTTGTTCTGGGGAAGAGATTCCTTCCAGAAAAAAACAGAGGTTTTAAGTAGTTCCATATTTTTCCATCTGATTTCATATTCAAACCTTCTACAGAAAACAGGAATCCAGTATTCTATCAGCTAGAAAGTTCAAAGACCTTCTAATGAATGGTAAATCACTTTAGAGACTACTTCTATTGTAACATTAGCTTATCTTGTGTTTCTCAAAGATGCAGAACACATTATCTACTCATAAAATCGTTACTAAGGTGGCTGATTTATTACCAACGACTGGAAGAGGTAGGACCAGCATCAATAGCATAATTCTAGTTCAGTTGCCTAGGACAGTATCACCTTGCACTGAGGAAGATGTGCATATTGGTCTTTTTTCCTTTATCTTGTCTTTATGGACAGCCTTTGCAAACTTCACTCTTTTCATACAGTTAATGTTTGATCCTGACCTTTTTTCCAACTTCATTTAGGCAAAAGAATGCAGTCACTCAAAGAGTCCATTCTCCATGGAAATAAACACTGAAATGCCTATCAAGTGAAGGAGCTTCTAAAAACAGCCAGACATCTCAAGGAAGAGGAAATTGCTTGCCCAACTCTTTCATGTAACAGAGAGAGTGGAAAGTGTAAAACAGAGACAAGAAAGTAGGGGTCAGATTCACAGGAATGAAAAGATCTTTGAGAGCTGTAAGAAAGGCAAGACTATAGAACCATATGAGGAGCTTGTTCCAGTAAAAAAGGCAGAAAGTCATCAAAAGCTTGAAAATCAGCTGCATTCAATATTAGCAAACTGGTTGCACTGATGTGGACTTACTGGAGTCTTAAAAATTGTGTCCTTATGGACAGTTTAAAGTTTGTAGCTTTTGTATTATATTAATGACCCCTCAAGTTCCCATGACCTGATTCAGGACAATGAGACAAGCAAGACTTCTGAAGAAGGAATCACTCTTATAATAGGTGAGCAGCTTTGATTTGCCCCAAGGTAAGGCTAGCAATGAGAACAAAAAAAAACCCTGGATAAATAACAGTATTTTGAAATGAGAAGAAACATACAGGGAAGCCAGAAAATAGGAGACAACCAAAGCTTTTACAGTGGGGAACAGTGTATTATTTAGAGGAAGAAATAGCCAGAATTTCCAAGATCTTAGATACTTAGAGTGAGAATATAGAGTTACACATGAAAATTTAATTCCTCTGATCACTCCTGTTTGGCTGTTTTTACAGAAAGAAAAGATTTGTACCCACCTGTCTGATAGGGCTAGTAAAGAAACAAAAAAGATGTTCAAATCTAGTCAGGCCGTTAAAATCCAGACTTTATCTTTCTTTGAAAAAGCAGATATTTTATGACTGGTCTGTGCCTTATGTAGAATCAGGGACATCGTCCTTGTACACTGCAGCGCTTTTTGTGTTGAAAAGATATCAAGACCTGAATGGCATGAGAGTTATTCCTAAGTGTGATTTATGTGGGTCAGGATTTAAGTAAATTGTGTGTCAGATCTTATACTGACTTACAGTACTCTGAGCATTAAAAGCTCGATGGGATCTGTCTAGAATCTAGACATTATTTCTGAAGAAGCTCTCAAGTATTGCTTTGTTTTTGAAGTGGTGCCAAGCCTTTACTCAGACTTTCCAATGCAGGTGCACAGGATTTTATTCTCTAAGCATTAGAAAATCTGAAAAATTTTGTTGCTATGGCTACAAATCTTTCACAATCTGAAATTTATGTGTGGATGTTGCTAATTTTACCACTTTGTAGGAAGGTAACTTCTCTGCAATTGGAAACACACCCTGCTTCAAGTATGAGAATCCTGAAGTGAGTTACTAGTTCCTGTAGTTTAAACCTTTGCTGCCAGTGACCAGTAGCCATTAGTCTGGTGTCTAATATGTTCAGTTACAGGTAGTCAAAGTACATTCCATCTGTCATACCAGGTTTTTACCAGCACATGCCACCCTGATCTAATGAGCAGGCTATAATTTCTTTCTGATTTTGTTTTTACAACCAAATGCAATTTTAGTAGTCCATTCATATTCTTATAGTTAACATATTGAGTACTAATTCTACAGACACAAGCATTTCAGACAAATTACACATATGCTGTCCTTCTGGAAACATAGTTTAGTCATCAGGCCATAAAAACGTTCATTATTATCATGTCTGAAGGAACACAGGATGCATATTCATCTCAGTCTCATGAACATAACCAATTCCTTACATATAATAGTGAAAAATATCTCCTCTGAGACTTTGCTGTCTAATGATGAAACTGTCCACTTTACTGCTTAAAATTCTTGAGGCAAGGATTTTTACTAATCACAACTTCATTAAATGAAATAGATAAAACAGCAAACATTGGGCAAGTACTGGGATGTGAGTAACCCAAAATTATTACTTTCTGTACGAAAAAACTGCCAGCCTAAACTTTCAGTATCTGGAGGGAAAAGAGAGATGGTAAATCATAGCATCACTCTAAAGGCCTCTTGATTCTAATACTGACTCTACAAAAAGAATGGGGTGGGAGGGGAGGGGAAAAAAACCCTGTAATGGCTTCTTTAAAAAGGAAGACAGAACAATAAATACATTAAATTAAGGCAGAATGCAAAATTAAAATGTATCTTGCTTATACAGTAATACTGGTAACTTTATAATCAGTTCCCAATCTTAAATGTTTTTATTTTTGCTACATAGAATTCATGCCTATAGTTGTTGTAAGAATAAAAATATCTGCAATAGATTGAGTTTCTTAGCCTCAAAAAGCTCTCTTATGTGTCCCAAATCTGCCAGTAAAACTCTTCCATGGATGTTGTCTTCTAACATAGTTGACACTAATGGTCCAGCCAGCTCCTCTTACCAAAAAAGCTAGTATAAATAAATCAGCAAGCAGTGCAACTACTTGGAGCTGCAAAAGGGCAGCAGCATAATCCAGGTTGGTGGAGTCAGGGAGGGAGACCTGCACCAGCAGCTCCTGTTCCATGCTCCCTTGCAATGCTGCAGTGTGACCCCTGCCTCTTCTGTGACCAGCTGGAAACAACTGGTCAGCCTGGCAGTTAGCTAACTCCTCATACTCAGGAGGGGAAGGATTCCATCCACTGGGGCCCTCTTGTCACTGGAACTTTGCTGGGGAGCAGAGATATGGCTGTACCCAGGCAGCTGACCTCCTCTCTGCCATCTGCTCCTTCAGCCTGACAGCTTGGGAAAGAAGAAGCTTCAGAGATCTGCAAACATAATTATGCAGCAATCACATAGTCAAGGGACCAAGTCTGGACGTCCTGCTGTTCCAAAAACTCTGCAGCAGCTTAAATTCTTCATGTTCTAACATCAGTGTTTAATTTAATTATTACTACATAAAATTTTTTAACATGCTCTTACATGAAAATGAGCCTGGCCAAATCCTGCTGAGTAAGATACTAGCACTTCAAGGAAAGTCTGTATCACTCAAAGTAATCTTTACTTTGATCAGCTTGCTGTACATGGCTTGGTCAGGTCAGGAACAGCAGCTACAGCAATTCTTAGATTTCAATTTAAAAGAACTATGGGCTATTGGTTCTACACACACCAATGTGAAAAAACGTTTTGAAAGGAATGCAATGGAGATTGAACAATGTCTTTGATCATTGTGATGGGTATTTTAAAGCTCCCATTGCCCTGATATCTTAGCACATGGCCAGCAGCTAGTGGGTTCAATGCTACTTATTTGACATTTGATGCTTCCTAGTGCTGGAAAAAATAGCAGTCTGTTGGTTCAGAATTAAAAGCTGTCTGCAATGGTGAGTCAGGGGATGACACATGCCAGTCAGCTGAAGTACTGGAGGTGGGATCCTAATTGAGTTGTGCCTAACCGTGAGAATTGAATTGACAATCAATAGCCTAAAAATGTCTGGACCCAACAGGGTCCGAGCGACAAAAATGTTGCTGAAATGAATAAGTGAAGACAAGTACAAGAGCCAAAACCAGCATCAACGAAGGAGAGGGCACTCCTCTTCCTCTCATGAAGAGTCAAATTGTAGATGCGGTTGCCTGTATGAGGCTGGGATACTGTCTGTTTTCCTGAGTTACAGTGGCTAAATTGTCCAAATAAACGGGACAGAGAAGAGAGAAAAGGAGACTGGGACATGTAGGGCAGAAAGAGAATAGTTTTCTAGGGAAGCTGGCTAGTGATTACTAGTATTTATGCTTCTAAGAGAAACGAGAGCATTTGGGATAAGAACAAATTCGTTTGCAATATTTGTTGATAGTCCACAGAAGCGCAGGTTAAAATAACATAGCTAAGGCTCTTGGTTCTTTGGTACAGAGACCTTCCTGCTTCCCTTTTGAAGCTGGTAAGGAAAATGTTAAGATTAAGTTCTCTAGTAAAGCTTCATTTAGAGCCAGGACTGGGATGATGTTACTCTAATTGCAGCACGGCAGGCAGAAGAACTGATCAGCACAGCCTAGGAGAAGCAATTATCCTTGAGAAGAGCAGCCACTGATTTAGATGGTAAGGGGGCTTGGGGAATTAAATACAGTAAACATAGTCTAAAAATACTCCAAAAATACATTACACTTTCACCGAAAGTGCTTGAACCGCATAGCTAAGTCTGTGCTTTAGATTTCCATGTGTGCCTATACTTCTGTTATCACTGCAGGTCCCAGTCTGATCTTAGGTTAGTGGGAGTGATCTGGACACGAAGCAGATGCCACAAAGATGTAAAACTTATTTTTAATATTATATTATGCAGGAATATGTTGCACCAATTTTTACTTTACATGAAGATGATTAAACTACCTATGCAGTGAATATAAGAAAAGAACTCACCTGCAGTCCCTTCCCATCAAAACCTACCACATTCTTCTAAAAATACGATTTTCCCCATTTCATTTCCCAAGCAGGAAGTGATGGACAAAAATCTGAAACAGTTATAGGATTTTGATTTTGCATATCTCTTTTCTTGCCACTAATACTGGAAAAAGGCAATAAAATTTGAATGCAATTTTTAACTCATAGTTGGATTTTTTTAATAGACAAAAAATTTAAAATTACTAAAATTGGAAGCTGGACTCCCTTTAAAAAATCAATTATAGTCATTTCTCTCTACTTTGATTAGTCTTACCAGACATAAAGAATAAATCCAATAAAGTACATCAAAGGATCTAACCCAAAGTTAACCCTTTGGTGCATATATATATTAACCATTTGAATACATTCAAATTAATATTCAATGGCAACATCTACATTTTGAGAACATACTTTGGTTTCTCCCAAACCACAATTTTGTTCTGAAGATTTTAGCAGTACACTAGAAAATACCTGGGCACCTGATTTTGTTAAATACTTCATCAGACCCACTGAATTCAGGAATATGTTTGTGTATCTTGTTTTGCTAGAGAAAAAAAAGTCTTGTTACCTCTAAGACTGGCAAAAGATTTTTCACTACAGGACCATTGGACAGAGCTTAAATTCTCAGTTCAGACTATATGTTTCTCTAACAAAAGATACTGCACTACAAAAGAAGTAAATGGGAAAAGGTCCTGCAAATCAAAGTTTTTGCTCTTCATCTTGTGTGTGGGAGAACTGCCAAGTGAAAGCAATTCAATAGTCCATTTGCATCAGCTGGCTTATATATCAGCTGAGGGAGGAAAGTTCGGCAAGCTGTGTCAGGAGGTTATCTTGCCATTGTGAAAAAGCAAAGCAATGTCTTGCTAAGCATAATGAGACAAATGTTGTGCATTCAGCTCTCCAAAGTCTTTTCTTGCTAAAAGAGAAACAACTAGTATGTATTAATACTCTGGATATGCCTCTTGTTTACACAGCCTCATCAATTGTGTTCTACTCACTGAAGTGTTGAAGGTGCATTTATGAATACATTAAATCTGACCTAAGAAACAGACAGTGTCTTATTTCTTGCATATTTTATGTTATGGAAAAGAACATGTTAAGAGTATGAGTGATCATTGCCTGTGGTTCATACTGTGACTGGAGCAAAAGCAGCTTAATTCACTAATGAGTGGAAATAAGCTATACCTTGCTGCCAGTTTCATACCATAAGTATGAAAAGGCCAAGAAATAGAAGTGACATGGAGGTATAGGTGAATGAAACTTAAACATCTTGTTTCTGCAACACAAGCTGTTCTACACCACAAGGGCAGCAACAAAAATGGAAGTGGTGAATTCTGCAAACTCGTAAGCGTCTACGAACCATCTACTGCAAAGCCTGCAGCT
>WYDI02022697.1:11877-24667 GCA_009867235.2 Psittacus erithacus | reverse complement strand
GCAGCAACAAAAATGGAAGTGGTGAATTCTGCAAACTCGTAAGCGTCTACGAACCATCTACTGCAAAGCCTGCAGCTGTCCCTAAGAGTTGCTATAAGCAGCAACAGTAGGGCAAAAGAGCAGCCTGAAGAGCGCCTTACAGAAGGGGACAAAGGTGTGACACGGGGAGGAGGTACATTCAGTTGCAGCAGCCTGGTATTGCTTCTGCCACCGCTTATGAAAAGGGCTGGCACAACGCACAGCAGTGTCTGATAAGGGCAGGTAGGAGGAAAAGGAAGACAGTGGACGGAGTGCACAGTGTGACACTGCAGGTGAAATATCCTGAACCCTCTCTCTGCTTATAGATTTCAGCTCTAGTTTTGCACTGGTACACTGACAATTGCTGCCATCTTTCTGAAGACAAATGATAGTAAACTCAATATTTTATTTAGCTGATACAACAGATTCATCCATACATATGGGCACTGTACCATTAACACTGTTTTTTCCACTACCTGCAAGTGGTTTTGCGCCTTTTCCTCTGCTAGAGCTGATAGAGTAGCCTTAAGGCTGATCTAAATTACTGGTCTCCAGAGTTGTCATGGCAACAGGGACTAGCTGAGCAGCCCAGGCATTTTATCTTTTCCTTGAACATATTCTGAGCACTACATTCGGAATGGTGATTGAAGCTATGCCATCCCCATGGGCTTCCCTTCTCTTGCAGAACATCCTCAGGTGCCCACCTAAATCAGCCTGCTTCACAGCAGGTGAGCGGCAGATCTGTGCCAAAAGAGTTTCCAGAACCTGCTGCATGATTTTAGTGGTCAGAACTGTAATTCTACACTTGATATATTGACAAGAACGTTGTATTTCAAAATACATTTTTGCTGCAACCTGGTAAACAACTTGTGTAATTTTTAAAAGTACTCCTTCTCTTAAAAATTCAACCCTTGTCAAATGGCCCTTTTGTGTTTATCATCTGAAAGTATTGATATGAAATAGATCTGAATTCAGCAACCTTATTTCTGGAACCTCCTGCTCCTAACAGAAGCATTCTTTGCGCTAACTTATTGTTATTTATTAATGCTGTACAACTTGTGTGTTACTTCAGCTGGTATTTGTCTTCTCTGAAGGATGAAAAGTACTCAGAGAATAAGGAAAGATGAGCATGGTCATCCTGTTTTTTTAGATGGGATGTTGCGATATTAGAACATTATGGAGTTTGACAAAAGGAGAACACAGAGCTCTGTGCCTTGGCCAGCAGATCCTCCTCAAAGAGTAAGGAGCTTCCTATGGCTTTGTCTTGGATTCTTCATGCTGAAGGTCAGAAGGCTTGAATGTTTTCTGCAGGAGTTAAATGGATGAGGTTCTGCTGATTGTAGAAACTGTGCTGGATTAGCCTTTACTGGATCAGTGGAGAATGAACTTAATTTTGGCCATTTAATAAGTGCAATGAGACAGATGGCACAAAACTGAATGACACATGACTATCAGCTAATGGAGTATTGCCTGTACATCCCTACTCCACAGTCAGATCTTATGATTAAGATATTCACTTCCTGAAGTGGGTGGGTGGAGAAGAGCCACACATGACACTACCCAAACTGCAATTTTTAAGGTGTCAGGGAGCCGGAGCTTGTAATGACAGACTGCACAGCTCACTTTCATACAGAATATTTAATTTATGGAGTAATAGGCTTGGCCACACTCCTAACCCTAGTGTTTGCTTCTGTTTCAATATGCAGTATTTGTCATTTCTTCCAATTCAGCTAATACATTTCAGCTCCATGTTCAAGATTTTGAGTATGTGGACCATTGCAAATAAAGAGTAATTATTTAAGAAAGTAACCAAGCAGGCTATTTTTCTTCCTCTTACGAGTAGTAACACATCCTTTTAGTTACTGTCCCAGCAATAGCTGTTTCAGAAGGACTCTTCTGACAGTACATGATCAGCTATCATTGTTGCTGCCAAAACCAATATAGTTACAAAGACTCCCAGGAAAAGAAGAAATATTAACAGTCTTTACATTACTAGAGTAATAAGACTTATAGTCAAGTATTCACTGTACCCTAAATTAACCCAGAATACCCAGAAATTAGCTGGAATCTAAGCACTGAAAAAATTAATTTAGTTAGGGAGAGCAAAAAGTAAGGATACAATGCAGGTTTACAGTTAGAGATATAAACTTTGTAAATCTCATTCCTCTGTATTAAATGCCTGAAAAGATTTTAAAATTGCACATGAGGAATTATCTCTAGAGAGTGGCGATAAATATTTTCCAAAGGCAAAATAAAGAAACTTTCAAGCTTCCTGAAGAAAACCTGTTGAACCAAAATGCAAGCAAACAATTTTATGTATATAGCTCTTCCAAAAACAGGAGGAGGAACCATGTTGGCATACTTTTCACCACCTAATCTCATATATGTGGTAGCTGGAAGGAGAAATGTCATTACTCATGTTTATTTTCCTTCAAAAAGCTCTCTCCCATAACTAAGCACAACTCTTTACTTCTATGAGCACAAGGAATGGCATTGTCAGACTTCCGCTGTGCAGAAAGTTCTACCAGTGTAGCTTGCTTTTATTGGTTAGTGGTTTGAAAGGCTGGTTTGATTAGTTGCATAGTGATTTATTGAATGACAAAATCATGTCTTCCAAGGTTGGGGTTTTTCTCATAATAAAATAAAGTATAATTGTCACTTAAAGCAAACTTCTAAGTGGCTTACTTATAGACCGTAATGCAAATTCTAATTGCTACATATATTCCTGAATAAAGAAAATAGCAAGTTATCTATTGATCATCTGATGACTGACATTTCTCCTGTTTTTCCTGTAATTTGAGGCATCCTGGCTTTCTAACAGGGCACTGTAAAATATAAAAAAATACACTTCTAGAAAGTTCCATCAAAAAACGTTTTGTCACAGTCTCTTGGGAACTTACTTGAAGATCCTTCAGAGAATAGAGTAGAAGAGCTTCCATAAGCTTCCAGCAGAAGCAGGAATCTGCTTTTTTCTGATTGGAAAAGTATATACACTAAGTACTCATACAGCATGCAACAAACACATGCTCAGAGATATACATGTATATGAATGTATATATATTTCCATAAGCATACAAAACCACAGATTTATCAGGTCCTAATTTATCTTTATACAAGCTAAATTAAATGAGATGGAAATTTCTGAGCTCTTATAGCCCTGTTTTATGCATATGCAGTCCTCATTCACATACTTAGTGAAGTGAAACACTAATATCACAACCTGGAAGAGTTTCTGCAGACTACATTCTTAATCCTTGCAAATTAAAGACGCAAAAGCTTTACTTGTCAGATTCTGACATTAACGGTATTAAATTATTTTGTGGGTTCTTCCATGCAATTCTATAGTTAATTTTTCTAAGTGTATTTAGCACCTAAAACTCTCCTAATTCCAAATTCTTTTCTGAGGTTATTTGACATCTAAGAAATCTTTATCTCTGCACTCCAGAGACACAGACCACAGGGACTGAGGCCTGACACCTTCTCAGGTGAGGTGACAGGTCCCAAAGACATGTACATTTGTCTGATAGTCCATCAGCTTATTTTTCACCTATTTTTTTTTTAAGATGGTCTGCGAATCAATAGAGACAAGGTGTTGGAATGGCAGCCTGTTACCAGATTTTTTTCCTACTTGTCTATTTCGACACTTTGTTTAGGTACTGACTCTCATGCCTGCTTCAAAATCCAGTTCATCCCTCCTCCAACTTGGCAACAAAGGTAAGTGCTCCTTAAAGCTGCTTAAGGTAATCTCCAGCTAGTGGGCTACTTTTGAGGTTTATTTTCTTTCTGTTCACTGTTACGCTGCGCTTGAAACGTAAACAGTGGGAAAAAGTTAAGTAATAACTGAAATAGACACTAGACTCATCTATTTTCCTTCTGTTCCCTGAGAAAACCTCACAGTAAGAGCATTTTACTCTGACCTCAATATGCTTTGACACTTGGTGACTGTAGTCTCTTGGAAGTGAGGGTTTTATGTAACACAAACAAAACCATACATTTCCTAGCTAAGTAATCTACTTCCGCTACTACAGAGACAGCATATTGCCCAGTGAAGAGCTGTACAAAAACTGGAGAGACTAAGCTGCCTGCTCAGGATGATGAAAAGTCTGGAGCATGTTTTGGATATTGCAGACCTATGTTCAAATACTTGGTCTCAAAGTAAAGCAAGAAGATAAAACTGGGTCTTCCAACATTATGTTTGTGTCTCTGAACTAGTTTTTCTTGTGATGCCCTACTCCTTATTCCCACTGACTCCAGACTGGATTTTGAGAAACTTTTCTTAAATAAGATTTAAAAAAAAAAAAAATTAAAAAAAAAAAAAGGCAATTTCCCCCAAACCCCTTTGTTTTTCTTAAAAAAAAAATAAATTACAATTTTCTGTCACCTCAGCACTGAGCACCCAGCGCCTTCCAGAATCTTAAAGGTCCAATTTGTTTGCTCATTGCCTGATCAACTGTCTCATATGAAAATGTGAAAGGGAGGGAATATGGAATAGTTTTTTCTTAAAGCAGCTTTCTATCATTTTATAAAGGATTCTATAGCCAGCGACTATAATGACAAAAGCTATTGCAATGCACAGGGAAAAATATAGCAAGATTTTTAGAGTGGTTTCTGAAACCTTTCGTCTAAATGCACATACCTGACTTCTCCAACTCTGACAACTCTTTGCTACATGAAATATGCAATTTCCTGCAAATTTACTGGTAGCTCTGTGGGCTGGAAAGCTAGCTAGGAATAGAACTGATGTGCTGTTCCATGAAGGATTGTCTCCTAAACATGTATTTATTGGATTTAGCTTCAAGATAGAGAGGAATGGTTCTGCTTCCCTCTGGAATCAAAAGAATTTATGCTACTAATTTCTTCTGGAGCAGAATTAAAATCCAGAATTTGCATTTTGTTAAAAATCTTTTTCTTTCTGACATATTTCAGTTTAAAGATGGGAATCGACAGTTAACCAAGACTGCAGCTTCCTGTACCTCCTAACCCACAGGAACACTCAGGTCACAGCAGTCCCTGAAAAAGTTCAGTGCACAAATACAGACAGAGCTCTTTAATAAATAATACTCTTTCCTCTAGTTAAGATGAAAGGAGTTATCAATCACTCAGAAAGCCTGATATAGCTGTTCTCTGCTCAGGAGCACCAAGGGCTAGAAAAGAACATCTTTATGCTGAAGCAGTGGAACAGCTACTTTTAAAAGGAATAGCTCTCCAACTGTCTACCACCTCAAATTTCTGTAACTGTTTGGGCCTGAGTAACACAAAGCCAAGAAATTCATTGTGAAGCTGGAAAGTAGGAAGACTGTCCATGGAATATCAGTTAACAAGGGTGAAATGACCTCTGAATGAGCTCTTTGGACAATATCTTGGGAGCCAGCGCTGCATCAAAGTAAATTTTAAAAAACAAACAATAGAATGAGATTTCTTGATGAGGCTTCTGGGTAAGGCAGAGGTACAGAATCTAAGTCCACTGGTGCTTTAAGCATCAAAGCTCAAATGTTTTAAATGATCAGGAGCCTCAATTAGCTATTTTTATTACCCTATTTTAATTCATCATAATAATTGTAACACTATTTGCATACAGAATATCAAAAGAAATAGGCCATTGTAAATCAACACACATACTTTTTAATTGGCAAAATTCCTCTGAACTGTGAGCTTAAAAATGCAACTAGAGCTATTTTTTAAATTATGTATTTTCTTATTTATTTATTTCTAGAATAGAATGGAAAATCTCTAGGGTCAGTTATTTTAAGCAACAGTTTCTGACAGGGTGTGAATTAACTTGGATTGCAAAGTCACCTTGAAAAGCTTATCTCACTAGTTTTGAACAAAAAGAAATGAGGAATTAAATACTCTGGAAAAAAAATTATGCATTCATTAAGGAATTTCTTCTTCAATAAGGCCACTAGAAACCTTTGGAGTTCTTACATCCGGCTGTGTGGATGTATTCTTCCTTTCCTCACATCCTTCAAAACATTACAGAGCAGTATGGATTAACTATGTAGGATTCTCTGTTCTAAACATTGATGTTTAGAGAAGCTATACACGGCTGGCTAATATAATACAGCTCCTGCAAGACACACATCCCTCTGATGAACCATCTGGAATCCAGGAAAGACACTTTGGGCTTTCTAAAATGTCGGTAGATGTTGTGCTCAGGCATTTGAATCCTGTCATTATCTTGCTAAATAAGTATCTGATCCTGCATCTCTCACTACCTTCCAGATGCAAACTTTGACAACATCAGCTGTTATGATTGTGACATGCAGATGATGACAATATAAAACTTCTGCAGCACTTTCCTGAGCAGATGGGAAAGCGTCTAGATGTTACTTCCCTAAGTGAGATCTCAAGGAATGGGAGAGGTGACATAGAGAATAAAGGTGACACATGTATATATGTATACATACATCTAAATAAAATGAAATCTTCAAGTCACTTGCACTAAGTAGATGAATCGCATCTTACTTAACGCATTCAGTCAACATTTAATTTCAAAGGAAGAACTGTGTTCAGTATATAGATATAAAAGCAATGGTGAAATAGCCATTGTTCTCAAGATTGTAATCAGTCAAATATAGGTCTTAAAATTTTAAATCAACAGAATATTTAAGAGAAAAAATAACCTTCAACAGATAATATATTCAGTTTCCAAAAAAAAAATCAGATTTTTAAAATTTCCCGTTTTGCTGGAAATCTGGTGTGTGCATTTAGGTGATGTAATGCAAAAATAGAGATTAAGAACATGAAATTTTGAAATCATCATCTTAATTCTCTTAAACCATTCACTCTTTCTCTGATGGTCTGAGAGGTACTACTGTAGTATACTTTTGATGCAACATACCAATACTGCCTATTTTGTGTACAAATAAATACACCAAGTCAGCACATAATTCTTGCACTCAGAAAATTCCAATTAAAGGTATGTATGTACTGAATAACTCTCAAAAGAAACTTCTTGAGTTGGAAGTTAGGATGGAGGGGAGAAGTATAACAAGAAAAAGAGGAAGAAAGAGCTACTTTTTGTTGGAGATTTTTTGAAAGCATTAGTTTTTGAATTCACTTTTCTTGAAGTTGATAATAAAACTCTCAAGGATTTGGTGACAAGAAAACCAGTTCCAAGACCTTTGAAATTTCCTTCCTATCACTGTAAGTCTCTCCATATTGAAGTGTTGCTTCTGTGACTTCATGCTTAATTGAACAAAAGAAAACACAATTCTTCTGAGACTGCAAGAAAGGAGGTCAAATAAGTGAAAGAATAATAACAGAGCAAGAAATAAAGAACTAGACTTTCTGTTACTGTGCAGCTGAAGCCAATAGAGTAACACATGCCACATAAGGAAGAAAAGTAGAAAGACTGGTAATAATTTATGGGCTGTGTACTAGGTATTCCAGAAACATATGCATTGCATTATTTTGTAGCCAGTTCCCTCATTATACAGTAGATGCAAAATTATCATTAAAACACAAGAAAAATATATACGCACAGAGAGGCAATCACTCTGTTCTTTACTTTTTAGTCCTCAGAATCCAAGAAGGTTGATATATTGTTTTAACTACTCTTTTAGATAAAAAAGGCTGATGTAATTATTTTCTAGGAATGATGTAGGGGGTTAGGGGATGCAATAACATCTCTTACCTGTTTTTATCCCTCTGCTATTACTTTCATACCAAAATGAATTGTAACTTGCTGCGTTTGAATAGACTGTAATGAAAATTACAATCTGACAATGAAGTCTTCTGATCATGTGTACAGGATACAATTCTCATAAATTCTACAGCTTTTGTGAAGACTGTTAAAGTAAATAGTCTTTTGCATGGATTTTCTAATTAACAGTTAAAAGGAAACTGAATGAATGTAATAAACTCAATGACTTAAGTATCTCAACATTTATGCACCCCTTTTCTGGAACTGGCTCCTCCCTTAAGTCCCTGGAAGTTCTACTGGTGTTGATATTTTCTCTGTTTTTCATACATGTGCTGAAAGTTTTCCCTTTTCCTAGAGTCTTAGCTACATCAGAGCTAAGCTGCATAAACCAGCAACAGATCTGGTGGGTTTTTGCAATCACACAGCCTTTTTGGGTCAAATAGAATAAATGATGGTGGTCCCCTCACCAATGTTGCTGCATAATGCTACAGTGGTTTAGAGATCTCTTCATTGTCCAACTGCTCAGATTAAACCATGACAAAACATTCAGTGACCTTAGCAATTAAGGGTTAGACCAATGAGCAATTTTGAAAGTCCCATTATAAATTTCTAATTAATTTTTCAGTACCAGAACTGATCAAAACCTAGAAATTTTTATCAGAAAAATGTCAGAAATACAGCTGTGTGTGGTTTTGGTTTGTAATAGAGAACGGCAATGCTAATGTGAATGCACAGCTGTGGAAAACAACAGCCTTCTCAGGACAAAAATTCCTTCATTATTACTATGTTCAATAAGTCTTTCAATGTAAGTGCTTAAATTTAATTAACAGCTGGGAAAAATGTAAACTTGAACGTTGTTCTTTGCTGAAATGCTGCTTCCCAGCATCATCTCACCTCATTTTAATAGTTTCATAAAAGATCTTATTTTAGCAAGGCAGGGGATAATTGGTCAGATTCTCAATGTCATATGAAAGGGATATGCTAAAATGGATGGGAAATTCAAGTTGAGGTTAACATTTTACTATTGAGGAGTCAGACGTTTACAAGCAGGTGACTGCCATGTGTTTAAAAGGAGTTTCTGAGTGAAGTTGTGTGTTCTACACCTTTAGAAACAAGAAAAGGCATTAATGCATCAAGTTTTTGTTCTGTTTGTGTGTTACTTCTTTTTTTTTTTTTTTCCTTAAGAAGCAGTTGCATGAGAGGAATCATCCAAGCCTTTATGCCTTTAAAGTTAAAGGTAGATCTTAGATTTAAAAGCTGAGTATATGCTAACTTTGACAGGAGGAAAAATACAGATCAGTCAGCAATCAATAGAAGAGTCTGGCCTTCTACATTTGAATCCTGTAAGGCACTGTTGCCAAAAAGAGCTCCCTGGTTTGTTTTAAAAACACCTCCTTCCCTCTGTTCCTTCTTCCTTTGAAGTGTATTTCTTTCTCCTACTGTTACTGCTGTCACTGCTAAATTATATATGCCCTCATGTTCTAAAAATTCTGCATCAGCCACAGTATTCAAGCACCACTTTCTTCTGTGGCTTACAGCAATATGAAACAAAGATTTTCAAAGCAATTCTGCCTCCTTGAATGCCTCACTACCTTTTACTATGTATCCTCTAAAAAAAGAATATACTCTACTCTGTGTGTAGGAATAAAGCAGGCTTGTTCTAGTGCTGCAGTATTAGCCCCCTGAACATCTTTCACAATAGCAAGATTTTCTATGGTCCAATATCAGATCGAGGAAAATCAATCCAAGTAATCAATATAGAATTACACTGTAAAATTAGGGCTATCTCCTAAATTCTTCGAGTCTGCTGGAATATCCAGCTTCTCTTTTGCAGCTATACAGACCTTCATTAACTAAGGTCCCAGTAATATGAAACACTGAAAAAAAAAAGAAAAGAAAAAAAAGATAACAGAGTGGACTGCACTGGAAAGGAAGAGTCATGTTACTTGGGCCTAAATATGGTCTCACAGCAGCCAGCTAACATCCATGGTAAATCCAGTGAAGTTTTGACTTAATGAGGTTGTAATGAACAGCCACACAGTCTTAGAAATCGAAAACTTTTTGTTTATTTTGTATTTTCCTGTAATAGTTCACAGCCCAATACAATCAATACAACAATAAAATTAAGAAAAATACAGTCTATAATCAGACAACAAAAGGGGAGGAAAACAAGATAAAGGAAATACAGTTCCCTCTTCTACAGAAGGATAATGGACTCAGTCTTGTGCTGAAACCAGCCAGAACGTTTTTGAACAATTCTTTGCTAGATCACTGCAGTTTTCCATTTCCAAGATAAGCAACTGAATCTAAAGGTGACTCACAATGTAAGAGGAAACTGAGATCAGTTAGAAGTGGATTATTAGAAACCCAGCAATTCAAAGACAAGTTGTTTGAAAAGAGGTTAAATGAGCAGTAAATGAGCAGTGCCAATACCCATCTATAGAGCTATTACTAAGGAACCCAAAAGCCACTTTGTTGCAAAAACCTAGCAATGCATCTTTTTACCAGATGCAAATTCCGCTAAAGTCAGTGAGAGTTTTTGCATTGCCCTAAGTAGCCTTTGTATCAGGTCCAAAGTGAGCTAAAAGAGTGAACTCAGGACAGCCATCAGTGCAAAATGCTCTTACATAGGGTAAATTGTTGTTTTGGATGTACAGACTACATTATTTCCCACGAATACTGGCAAAATGAATGTAACCTTTTCCAGAATGCAGCCCTGGTTTGACTGAATAAAAAGGCCTTTTCTTTGCTGACTTCCCAGGGGAAAAGAGAAGTGCCTGTCTTTACTTGCAAACTGTCAGTCATGCTGCAATGAGCATAGACATCATGAGTCACTCTTTAAACTCTAATCTCTGCTCACAGTGACAAATGAGCCTCGAAAATCAATCCCGTTCTGACTCCTCAAAAAAATAGCAAAAAAAAAAAGCTAACTCTCAAATGTTTGGAGCATTGTTTTAGGTTACCCTTCTAGGCTTAGGACAGCCTACCTCTTCCTTCCCTTGCGGCCACAAGTTGCAAAGCAACACAGTGCATATCTCTTCTACAAGTTAGCAGAAGATGCGTACACACTCACTCGCTTGAACTATAGTAAAAGGACCTACAATCAATAACTTGATGTACAATTCCTTCCCAAAAAAGCTGCTATCTTCCTACACTAATCTTTTTTTTGTCCAGGGTGTACTAAACATTAGCTATCTTATCTTGTACATCATCTATATACCTATCTAGCTAGATATTTTGTTTGCCACTAGTTTTTGTGGCAATAACTATCTGTTCCACTAGTTTTATCCACTAGTTTTTTTGGCATAAAGTTGTCCTCCAAAAGAGTAAAAGGAGGTCTGCCAAGATAGAACTATGTCAGAGGTAAACATTTGAGAGAAATTAATATTCCACACTCTAACACATTTCCTTGCTTAATATCAGAAGAACTATTTTTCTTATAACTACCTCTGTCATAGGATCCACCATACTCTGCAACAGTACTATCCATTTTGGATTTGCTTATATTTTCAACAAAGCTTTAAAGATCATCATCAACATAAATACATTCATCTTGAAAAATTTCACTGATAATTTTTAAAGTAACCCTGAACAATGTTGCAACAGAAAAATACCAGTCTTAATTAACCTGCAGGTTTGCAATTATTGTACCTATTTCAGTTGAGAATAAAAATTTACTTAAAAATTTAAATACTTACATCACTGAAATTAGCACAACTTCTGCTTTCTGAACAGCTACAACAGTAGAAATGCATTGCTGTAAAATAATTACTCCTCTTGCTGCCTTTTACAGTGAGTTCAGTGCACACTTAGGGTTACACAAATTTTGCCACAATGGTCACAGTTGTACAGCTGGTGTATGTGAAGAACACATTAGAAAAACAATGTATTATTTCTCCTTCTAGCCTTGTTGTTTTAATTTATTTTATAGCACATTGTCTTTATTTGTCAGTGTATGGTCTTTCACATAGCCAGTAAGAAAGAAAAACTTGTTCTAAAATAAGATGAAATTTACGAAAAAAGCATCAGTTTCCATCTGAAAGTATCATTGACATGTCCAATACAAAAAGCCGCTTTTCAATTTCCTCTATATTTGACTAGCCTTTAATTCTGTAACACTTCTTCAAATAAGCAAAAGAAATGAAGAACAAACTAGTATAATCTAGCATTTATAATAAGTGCAAGGGTGGTTTTTATTTTTATGAGAGGTAATAGCAAAATTCTTGAAGTGGGAGAGGTGCATGAGAAGAATGTTACAACCCTTGTAATTACAAAACTCAGTACTGCAAACCCTGCCAAAAATCCTTCTACCTGTTAATCACCCTGCAAGGTATTTCTAGTTCAGACAAAAGGAAGAAAGTGAGGAAAATGGTATGGTCCTACTTTGTGCTTGCATTAAGGCTTAATTGTAACTTTAGCCTCCTCTGAGAAGGCTCTTCAGAAAATCACAGGAAAATTTAACTATCCAGCAGAATAAATTATATGGTTGTGCAATTGCAAGGAATCACAGTCATAGAATGGTTTGGGCTGGAAAGGATCTTAAGATAATCTAGTTCCAGCCCCACTGCCATGGGCAGGGACACCTCACACTAGACCAACGCCTCACCTAGCCTGACTTTGAACACTGCCAGGGATGGAGCATTCACAGTTTCCTCCACAGTTCACAGTTCCTTCACATACACAGTTGCCACAGAGCAATCTGTTCCAGTGCCTCATCACCCTCACAATAAAGAACTTCTTCCCTATATCCAATCTAAACTTCCCCCAGTTAAGTTTTAACCCATTACCCCTTGTCCTGTCACTACAGTCCCTAATGAAAAGTGCCACTCCAGCATCCCTATAACCCCCCTTCAGATACTGGAAGGCTGCTATGAGGTCTCCACGCAGCCTTCTCTTCTCCAGGTGGAACAGCCCCAACTTTCTTAGCCTGTCTTCATATGGGAGGTGCTCCAGTCCCCTGATCATCCTCTTGGCCCTCCTCTGGGCTTGTTCCAACAGTTCCATGTCCTTCTTATGTTGAGGACACCAGAACTGCACACAATACTCCAACTGAGGTCTCCTGAGAGCAGAGTAGAGGGGCAGGATCACCTCCTTTGACCTGCTGGTCACGCTCCTTTTGATGCAGCC
>WYDI02022696.1:0-36454 GCA_009867235.2 Psittacus erithacus | reverse complement strand
CAGTATCTGAAGGGGGCTTATAAGGATGCTGGGGAGGGACTCTTCATTAGGGACTGTAGTGATAGGACAAGGGATAACGGGTTAAAACTTAAATGGGGGAAGTTTAGATTGGATATAAGGAAGAAGTTCTTTACTGTAAGGGCAGTGAGGCACTGGAATGGGTTGCCCAGGGAAGCTGTGAATGCTCCATCCCTGTTGGTGTTCAAGGCCAGATTGGACAGAGCCTTGGGTGGCATGGTTTAGTGTGGTGTCCCAGCCCATGGCACGGGGGTTGGAACTAGACGATCTTAAGGTCCTTTCCAGCCCTAACTATTCTATGATTCTATGATTCCATGATTCCCTGGTGGGGTTGAAGATCCCCAGCTGACCAGTTGCTTTTGCAATGGCAATATTGAGATGGCCATCCTTGGCAAAAGGGAGAGGATTGCTTCTGTCCCTCTTTTGGAAAAACCTCAGTGTCACTTGCCACAGCTCTTCCTCTCCCCTACTGTTTGTATCATTGCAGCGTTTTTGTTTCCTCTTCCATGGTCGGACTCCAGGCTGAGGTTTTCAGAAAGGTCTGACTTACCTCATCTGTGATTCCTGCCTCAAAAATTGTGCAGTTTCCAAAATACCTCAGATATTCTGAGCTTTTTTTTTTTTTTTTCCCCAAAACCATTAGGTCACCAAAAAAAAAAAAAAAAAAATAGAGCTCATCAGTCCCAAAGATGCTCATAATTTTGTCAATTATTGCCCAATTTTGAAATACTTCACAGGAACAATACTTGAACATCAATGTTTTGAATTTCTTGTAATCCTTGCTCAGATCTGACTGTGGCTAATATGGGTCCTATGAGTGGATCCAGGGAGGAGAGAAATTCAGATATTGATTTGGCTTGACTTTTTCCTCGGCTTTGATGCTATTAGCAAAAAGCATCAAATATTGACTAATACACCTGCATAAGCAGTTTTCAAATAACTAGTGCTTCAGTTGCTGCTGATAAGGACTGGGTCTGAATTTTCTGAAGGAAGGAAAAAGCTTTTCCTTCTGTTTTCCTGTTTATGGCATCAACCAGTCCTTAAACCCATTTTAAAATCCTTTGTCAGTAGGCACAGTTGGAAACTGCTTGTGCTGCCGTGTTTTCTGTGCCATTTTGCTCAACCCATTTGGGATGTGCATTGTGATACTTTTTGCAGGCAGTTTCTAGTTCATATTTTCTTTTTTTAATCAGGCAGAGACATTACAATTAAAATACCGTAAAAGCGATTCTGGCAGTTTTGCAATAAGCATGTTTTTTAATTAAAGAAAGAACATGGGACGTACAAATAGTACCAGCTAATGGGAAATTTCATCCAATGTATTTTTTAATTGAGATTTAAAAAGAAGAAAAGTCAGCCCTATTTCTCCCGGTCTCTGTGTGATATTTTCCTATGTTGTTACAGGGAGGTGCACCAAGTCTGCAACAAATACAGTCTCACAGCCTTAAAATCTTGGCTGTTTTTATGAAAAAAAAAAGGAAAGGCATCATTTCTTAAATGTCTTAGTGTATTTTTTTGCAGGGATTCAGTATTATTCAGTAGAGTACCACTCACAGGGCTGAGCAACCCTGAAGAAAGGGTTTTAAGGCTTTAAATGCTTTTTTACCAGCTGCAAACTGTGGTTCATGTTTGGGTATGGGCTTCAGGTTTCTCTTTCCCATCATGTTTTGGATGGGTTTATAGCTTGCACACATGCCTCATTAGACTTGCTTGGCAATGAAATTAGTTTTCTTCAACTTCAGTAGCTCTCGAAGCTCCTCTGGTGTATCACAGGCTGAGCAGACCAGTGGAAGCTAATTCCAGCTAAAGAACCACATACAGCTCCCACAGAGGCTGGGCTGAAACCTGGGCCAGCACCATCCCCTTCCTCCATTCGCTGGTGTGAAAGGAGGGGATGTGCCCCTTTCAAGGGAAGAAGATGCCGCCTCTAACCATGGGATAGAAAGATCTTCTGAGCCTGTCTCCACCTGTCCTGGGCACTAATCAGGCCCTCATTACAGGAGCAGATTTGTACCATTGGTAGATCTGTCCCCTTTCACTTTTATGCGGTACAGAAATATATTTGTTACCTGTGTAGACTGGGAGCTGAGATCCAGGTCTTCCTAAGGTTTTTAAATCATAGAATCATAGAATAGTGGGCTGGAAGGGACTTAACAGGTTTTCTTGTCCAAGCTTTCTTGACAAAGCATGACCTAGACTAGATGTCCCAGCACCCTGTCCAGACGAATCTTAACAGCGTCCAATGTTGAGGATTTCAGCACTTCCCTGGGGAGATTATTCCAGTGACTGATTGTCCTCATTGTGAAAAAAATTTCTTCTTGTGTCCAGTTGGAATATCTCCACAAGCTACATTCTGTATCATGAATCCAGAACTACAGAGGAAGCATATTGCGTAACAGGAATGCACACAGGTTTAAGTTGTGAAGTACCCCCTCTTCCTCTGATGGTTTGGCAGACCATGCATTAGGATAGTTTTCTGTAGGAACTGGCTGTCTCTAAGATCTACTGCTGTAGATATGACAAGATAAACCCTATCTTCAATATCTTTAGATTCAAATGGCAGAAACCAGCTTGAAACGAGATAGCTGTAGGTGGAAGGGCCCAGCAAACAGAAACACTCTGGTCTACTGGTCATCCAGGCAGGCTCTAGGTGAGCAGAAACACAATCCTGCTCCTCAAAACAGAGCTCCTGTGCCTTCCCCAGTGCACCCTTCCCTTGCTGAGGGTGAAGCACTTAATGCATGTCTGTCCCATGGGGATTTGAAATAATAGCACATGGATCTATTTTTTCATCACCTGTTTTTCTCCATGTGTGCTTTTTAGCCTGATGCTTTCACAAGACTCTCCTGCAAGCTTCCTTCAGTAGGTGCTAGATGATGTGGTATATGCTGGAAGCCATCTAGGAATGTCCACACCTCTTCCCAAAAAGTTATCTCTTCCCTTGTAAATGCATCAAAGGTGTTGCTAAGTGTCTTGGAGGCTACCTAACCATTGAAGAAGCAGGACTTCACTTATGGCAGCATCTTCTTGGTGGCCGATCTGAATTGCCTTTACCTATCTCTTGTTACAAAGGAGCATATGCCATCTGGACAGATGACTGTGAACACAGCAAGCCAGAAAACAGGCTTGTTGGGCCTGGGAGAAAATTTCTGTCTGAGGGTACTCAAGCAGCTGCTGATTCCTTGCCCAGGGATAGGTTAAGGCCTCCATCCCACAAAATGCTGGAATAAAAGCTTAACATTTTACCATGTTAGTGATGTCCTCCTGGTAGTACACAGACATTTGGATTCACAGCTAGTCTGGGATGTATATTGTGAACATGAAGGAACATATTCAGGGAGGTGGAGAAATGAGTTTTGGACTCTTGGTTCAGGCAGCCCTTGGGATGAAGCCAATATAACAAACTTCTTTTATCCTTTGCATCTCACTCTGCAGTGCTCCAGCCTACAATCAGCTCTTATGGCTCATGAGAATGTTGTGTGAGCATGTCAACTGGGTGCAGGTGACAGGTCCATGAAATAATTGATTGTCCTTATTTAAGGCTCATGGACTCTGTATTCCTTTTCCCATATAAAGGAAGATCTTTTTGTTTGTTTGTTTTGGTGTTTTTTTTGTTTGGTTTGGTTGATTTTGGTTGGTTTTTTTCCGTCTTGGAGGTGCCACCAGGCACATCCTTGGAGCCAGATAATGAGCAATAAGGGTACTACCAGCACACTGCAGCCTTATTGTATGGGATCTGCTGTTTAAGCAGAGGTATTCCAGCTCTGGCAGTTGCCTCCTGCTGTTTGCCACTCAGGGATGCTTGCCAGGAATATAACTTCTGAGCTTACGCCTGTCTCATGGGGGATTCTGTGTCTTTGTCATATGAAACAGCAAGCAAAAGGAACTGGTAAGAGCAAGCTGAAGGCTGTGGTATATTAAGTTATACATGGCGGAAGTGTGCCCACAGCACAACCAGAAGCAGATCTTCCCTGCACAGTGATTGAAGGAAGTAGTTCAGCTGAGGAGATGGCCTCTGAATCTGCAAATCCTCTTCTATGCAGAGAAGGTTTTCTGTTAGTTGAGGGGTGTGACACAGTAATAATATATAAAATAATTCTGTTGTTGCTTTTCTAACACCTTCTATTATTGATTATAAACAAAAACTCTTGAGACTCTCCAGCACCTTTCTTGTAGGTTACTTGCTTTAACACTTCATTCAGCTTTATGTAAAAAATATAATTAAATCTGGTGACACTCACTTTTGTCCTAGCTCCCTAATGAGCTGTTCTTCAGGAAAAATCAAATCTTATACCGATAAAGAAGACAAAGTGTGGTATCAAAAGAAGATAATAAAAAGCCCTTTCTGTAGAAGATGCACTCTGTAATGGGGAGTTTGCTTCCTTCTGAGTTTGGGAAATCTTTAGAGCGCTCTAAATCACAACATAAATGGAAAATAACAACATGGTTTTTATACGTTATAAGAATATCTATGTTAAAAGAATTTTTTAAAGAATTAGGGTTTTAAGAAGGAATATAAACTGCTATGTCTGAAAGCACACATCTTCATGGCAGGCAAAGGGAAACTTCCCACAGCAATCCTCACGATCCTCTACTCCATCATGATTTGTTCTTTTATTTCAGAAGCCTCTTCCCATAGTAAGTGTTCTGTATACCTGGGCTGTGGCACTGCATGAGCCAGTTTAGAACACCTGACAAAGTGAAGTTAATGCATCATCTTTCCAAATCCTTTCCTTTTGTGCGTGTTCTCCACCATTTCTGAAGGTAAATCTTTTCACAAAACCACTTCTGCCAATGACATGATGGTGCTGTAGTTATTCACACAGCAGTACAACCCCCATCTTATTATCAGGTTTGTTTTCCTTAACATTCCTTTTTTTTTCCCCCATTATTTGATCTGTTTCTCTTCTGTGGAACAGACGGAGTTGCCTAGTTTTTCTGTCCTTCTTTTACTTTTTTTTTTAGTAAAGACAGATAAAGAAACATTTCTTTTCTAGCAGAGAGGTGGAGGCTAATTACTGGGTTAATTGAGAAGAATAGTGCTTCTGATGTTCTCACAAAGTATCAAATAGCCTCAACATATTTCTCCCTGCTCTCCCTCACTCCACCTAAAGAGACCCATTGAATTTGCACATTACTGTACAGAAGTGATTATGGTTTAATTGTATTTATTTTGCTTGGTGGGGAGGCCATCATAACAGTAGTTGATTGATTTTTATAAAATCACCCTCAAGGTCATATGTAAGACTTTGCTTTCCTGTGCAGCCATAACAAACAATTTGAGGGTCACAGCCAAAGGCTCAGTTGAGCAATATTCTTGCTTTCTGCTTTCAGAGAAGAGGTCAAGTGCAATAAAAGAAGGAAGCATAAGTTTTATTTTCTTTTTAAAAAAAGGGGAAGACAATCTTGTAAAGCAGGAGCTGTATATTTATTCTGACCCAATTGAAAACACAGAGAGACAGAGAGCTGAGAGTGAGAGGGACAATAGGCAATTTCTTTGACATAAGTATTTGTAAGTTTGGTTAGAGTTTGTTTTACATTTAGACTTGGTAAATGGTTAAATGAAGCCTTGCTAATGCCTTTTTCTTTTTTTTCCCCTTTCTTTTCTGCGACGCTGCTCTTCTTTTATCTTCAGCAACTGAACTTTTCTGTTTACACTTTATTTTATCCTGAAGACTGAATGTCTTTTTGCTTTCTTCTGGGAGGAGCTCAGAAGCTTTGCAAATAGCCAGGGGACAATGACATTATGGTGTGACCATGAGCATAGCTGATATGTTGATTCCCTAGGATTGCATGTTGGTCTGAATGCTCTTATAAGAGACAGCGAAAACATCATGTACAGAGAATGCATTCTTGGTGGTATCTGCACCATTGCCAAGGGTGCTTGGGTTGCCATTGCACCTAGGGACAGAGAAACCCAGTAAAGAGGCAACAACCACCCCCATGCCCCAGGTCCAATTATTATTATCCCTTCACATACAAATCTTCACCTTGGGGCAGGAAAACCTTGCTTCTATGTAGGATTTCCTCCAGGAAGGGTCAAACTTTCAGACCAGGTGTTGCATAGCTAGTACCTGCATGTCTGCTGCAACTGAAATACAGTGCTCATAGTTGTGCCCAGTACAGAGCAGTCAAGCTTACCAGGGATACAGAAATACATAAAATATATGGAAAATATTTGAATCAAATGAGAGAAAAATCATTCAGGACAACTGACATGCAGTTAGCCTCTTACTGAGAAAGAAGGGATTTTAAAAAGAAGAAAGGAAACAAAAGGGAGATTGAGGACTGCTCATATGTAAGGAGACAGACAGTGATCTTTAGGAACTATATAAGGGTGAGATACTCCTGACATATCAAAGTCACCTTGTGCAAAAAGGTGCACAAGAGACAGTACAGAACTGGTATTAACATCCATCCCAAAAGGATTAACTCTTGCTGGTCAAGCTGCTTCTCTTTTTGCAGGAAGAGGGACTCCATCTACAGTGCAAAGATGTCTTCTCACTCCTTGCTAGTTTTACAGAGAAGCAGGTGCCTGCAGTACTGATAGCAAAGCACGGCTCCCACATGCGATCCATTGTGTCTCAGCACTGCTCATGAAGGGAGGATGAACAAGCATGTGCTACTGCTTTACTACAGACCCTCTGGGGCAGGGCAGAAGGAGACAAATCCCAGGCACTTATGAGAAACAGGTGTCTTCTCCAGACTGCCTTGAGGGGCGTTGGAATGGCTGCAAAAAGAAAAGGACTCAGGCATCTTACATTCCCCCATTCCAGTCATCCCATGGGAAGGGGTTAGAAAGGTTTGTGGGAAAAATTTAATATTGCTAACCTGTCTTGTAGACAGCTTGAAAATTCTGGATGGACAAAATGTGACTGAGGCTTGGGAAAACTTTTGGGGATGCTGTTTGAGACAGAACTACGATTCTGTAAGCAAAAGGTAGGATAATTGGCTACCAGCTTTCCTGGTTCAGTGATACAGCATGGCAGCAATTAGAATACCCATTAAAAATTAGATGAAGAGAAGTGGAAAGAGAAATTATTATATTTCAGTGGGAACAGAGCATAGGAAGTCAATAAGGACCTTGGGGAAGATGTCTTAAAAGAAGACATCTTTTTAAGTTAGGAATAAAATAAATCTCAGTGATTTACAATTCCATTTCTAGATTGTGGTGATAAAGTTATTAACACTGCTGCTATAAGGCAAATGTATTTAATAATTCTCAGTGTGGAAAGGATGGTAAATTATATCGCAAAAGGAAGAAGGACCAGCAGTCCATTTATTACTAAAGAATGTTAATATAATGAAGATGTTAAATAGTATCTTTCAAGAATGTACATTCTTAAATCAACAGGTCCAGTCTCCTTCAAGAACCTCAAAAGTGCTGGTAGAGATTTTCTTTAGACCACAAATATTAATTTCAGAGTACATGGGAAACTGCAGAGGGCTGTAGAAGTTCTGATATTGTGTCAGGATCTGGGCAGGTAACAGTTAAAAATACTGCATGCTTAGTCTGATACCAGCCACAGGTCAGAAGAGAAAACTGGATGAAGTTAAATGCTGCAGATGATTGAATCCATAAATTACTAACCATTGGAATGTACTGGATGACAGGACAGAAATTTTATGGAAGAAAAAATAGAAAACTTTACTTCATTTTCTAAGAACATTACAAATCTGTTTGATAAATCTGTAAAACATGCAATAGTGTTATGACTAACTGGGGATCACCTGCCAAGATCTCATGGCAGCTAGTAGACACGAAACACACTAACTCATAAAGGAAATTGTTAGTGGGGAACCCTTTTGTGCCTACTGGGCCTCATCGATGATCAGAAAGTAAATGGAGAACCACCACTGATCACATTTTGTGAATGCCATTCAAACCAGATTAACACATCCGAGAAGAGATCTGGGCAGGGAGCAATTAGGACTGAACGGCTTAAACAATAAGGGTCTTCACCAGATAAAGCCATGATCATGAAAAGAATCAAAAGCCAGTGTGGCCCAAGGGTGTCCAACTGATCTTCCACTCTAATGAAGGTAAAAAGGAGGTACTATAGGTTTTTTCTATGAAAACCAAGGGGCAGAGTGAGGGGATAAGCCAGTTTTGCCTCTATAGACAATATTAAGATCAGTAAAGGAACAGAAGAATTAGGAGGTCTGGATTTCCAGTTTCAGAAGGTTGTGGGAAAGGATGCCTTCTCCATGAATTAGCGATGATTCCTTACAGAGATAATTCCTTACAGAGATAATCTTAAAAACTCATCAACCTGTATGAATGAGGCTGAGATCTGATTTTACCCGTAAGTACTTTGATAGATAATACTGTTTTCTATACCTCTCTGCAGTGCAATGCAGGAGGGTACAAAGAGAATCACTGTCTGAAAGCTCATCCTTGACAAGTTATGATTAGAAATAAAGCAGAAATTATGAACAGTAAGAGAAATTAGTTGTTGGGAAAAATTATAATAGAAAATGGTGGAGTGATGTCCCCAAGTCGCTTAGTTGATTGTCTGTCTTTCTGGAGGGTATGCAGCAGTCAAACACAGATGACTTGACTTCCTTCAGTTTTTCAATAGCAGGGTGTGCATGGACCATCAGGCGATATGATCTAATGGTCCCTTCAGTCTGCAAATGAATACCATTTAAAGTATTATCTCGATTTCAGCATAGCAAGTTCTGTATTAAGAACATGTAATTCTTCTAGAAGTCTCAGATGTATCTCAGAAACACAGAGATCTTCTGTTGTTTTGCATGAAACAAGCTGAAATTTGTGCTGTTTTATCTGAGTGTATTCAGTATAATGTCTAAAAATGCTATATAGCAAGTTTAACAGAAATACATTTATATATAGAAAATTATGTCTGGGGAAACATACAATTTACACGAAGGCGAGTTTGTGAGAGGACTCTCATAGTTCCCAGCAGTTGTAAGCAAGAAAATTAGAGATTTCTGTCTTTCAGCTATTAAGCATATTCTGTAAAAAACTATGCAGTATCTACTGAAAACTGGAAAGGCAATATTTGATGGATAGCCCTTTTTCAAATATCAGCTTTGTTATAAGCCTAAGAAATTAGAACCAAGACTAAGTTATAAGGCTTTGTTATAAGACTAAGAAATCAATGAAACAATAAAAGCCCCTCAATGCAAGAACAAATAAGATCAGGATAAGCAGAATGTGTTCATCAGGATTGGATGCAGCTGATGTGAAAGGCACAAAACGGCTGTGCATCTCCCTTATCATGGGGAGCAGCAAGACCTCATCAAAGGTGAGCAATGATCAAGATAGTTTTTCTATCAAAAATTCTTCCCTCCCTTTTCATCTCAATAGTGAAATTAAAGCAGAGGTCTGATCCCCCTTATCTCTCTTCCTAAGGATTGGTTGTATTTTGTGAGGAAGAAAAGCCAGCCAGTAAATACAGAGGTCACTAGTAAAAACTGCTAACACCACTAGAAAGCTGGCCATCATATGAGATGGCACATAAAGGGAAATGTTGTGAGGGTGACAGACCCTTTGTAAAGAGGTCTGAGGCTGCCAGGTTTTGAAGCATCCCCTACTAGCTCCTAGGCTCACCCTAGGAAGATAAATCCCATATGCAGAATGACTAGATGTCTGAGAGTCCACTATGTCCATATACACTGTAAAGATAATAACAGTGTTCTTCATAGGAGACAAAATATGAAAGGAGATAAAGAAGAAACTATCCTGAGATGATAGACTGGGATTGACAGCTCATACAGGGCAAGAATAATGGAGCCATTTGACAGAACTGAAGAGGCTGAGCCAAAACCAAGAGGTCAAAATGCCTTGTCATGCACTATGTACTTACACCACAGAATTCATTCCTTCAAGAAATCACTGTGACTATGTATCAGAAAGATTTGAAGGATCAGATCTATATTACTGAAAAATCTTATCCAGTTATACTAATAGATGGTAAAAAGAAAATGTATGTAAGGAGATGAAACGTTGTGCTTTCAGGAAAAGCTAACCTCTAATTTGGGATTAAAATGAGGCTTTCATGGGATAAGAAGATCATCTTACATCCTGCTAACAGTGAGAAGTTTCTTATACTGCATCTGGAAACATCTGGTTTTAAACAGCAGTTGGAAGAGTATACAGTATTAAATCAGCTGCTGATCTAACCAAGTTGCCAGTTCTTATGTTCCAAAGCTGTCTTCCCCTCCCCTCTCCCTGTCACAAGTAGTTTGTAATTTGAAAAATAATATAAAAATTAAGTAGTAATATCCTTTTTTAATGTTCAGAAAGTGAGTAGGTTAAAACTGTGATTTTCCAAACATGTCTCCCTTGCACTGTAATCTGAGAGACTAGGATGGGGTATCTGCCCAGGCTGAATGGCCTTGTTCAAGTCTAAAAAGGCAGCCTGTGGTGGAATGGAAAAATGGGCTGAATTAATAATGTCTGAAAACAGCTGACAAATCCACAGGGGGGAATACAGAGCAAGGTGGAAATTTTGCAGGACACAATATTATTTTACCCTTAATCTCATAATTTTTTTGCAAACCCATTTGTTTACCCATCTCTTACAGGTCCTTCGACTGTGATATGACTGCTATTAGATTTACAGTTCTGTTTTGCTCTTCTGTTGTCTTCAGGTGGCAAACTCTTGATCACTGGTCCAGGACCTGTAGAACTGCATGCTCATTACATTCTGATATCTGATGGAGGAGAGCTTCGGGTGGGATCCCCTGAGGCCCCTTTCCATCACAAAGCACACATCTATCTCTATGGAAGCCTCCATTCTCCACCATTAGCTCCATATGGGGTCAAGTTCTTGGCAGTGAGAAATGGGACCCTTTCCATTCATGGTGAGTTTATTTTTTATTCTCTGCAAAAGCAAAGTACAAACGAATAAAAGAAAACAAAACAAAGCAGAAATGTTTTTGGAGGAAAAAACCAACCAAACAGAAGAACGCACAAAAACAAGCAACTTTGGCCATGAACTTGGATTTCCAATTACAGTTAAGTACTTGCTGAAATCAGGGTTTTTTTGCTAGAACTTTGTATCTTTGCATTCACTATCAGACTCTTAGTTCTGTAGTGTCTTGTACATGAAATCTCAGAGTTTTATCTGTCTCCATAAAAACTCCTATACTGGGAGGTGAGTAATTTGAAAATCTGGACCCCAAGAAGACAGATGGTATCAAATAGTTATGAAATCTTGGCAGTCACTGAGGTGCCTAGAAGATGTTTGAACTTCTGCATGTCTGTCCATAAATGAAAGTCTCTGCCTTTGGAAACTGGACTTCTGATCAATGCTGTGAACCACGATGGTTTGCTTTGCTACTAAAATGGGGTATCCTTTTCCCCTTATCTTTCTCCATAACAACTGGAAAATTTCATCTCCAAAAGAGGTATGGCTCTCGTGGTTTCCAAGAGAGTGTAGTCTGCCACGTAGGTCCCCTGGTGATGCCTATGTCAAGCATACTGCAGTTAGTAACCTGTGCCAGCTGGTGTGGGGATGATAACTCTCAAAGCACCAGTTAAGTACTGCTGGCAGTGTGTTTTCCTCTCCAGCTCCATCTCTCTATGCTGTGCTGGTATCCCAGTGCCAGTGGTCTTTCTCGAGCATTAGGAGCACAGCTAGCATCTGTTTTTCTTGGTGTACCACACAGCTACACCTGCTCATCACAAGTTGTTGTCATAAATGATAAGTCCAGGCCTTTGTAAAAAAACTGGCAATGCCATAAAGTTCAGGCCTAGATGCCCAGTCCTCTGGTCTAGCCACTGGACTTTTCTCTTAAACGAAAGTCTTACAGAGCCAGAGCTCTGCATTCCCGCTAAATGAAAGAGACAAAGGACCTGAAGGACAGAAAATGGCTGTAGTTTTGCAGATGTTGTGGCATAGAAGAATTTAGTTACAGGGCTTTTATGGAAGGCCATGAAATACAGGTATAAAATGGCCATTTGTTGATGCAGTGATTGAATTCAGGTCCAAACTCATCATGAATCAGAATGTTAGTGTCATAGAGGAGAAAAAAGAAAAAGAAGCCAACATATCTGATTTCTTCATCTCCCTCCCTTATGTTCTTGCATGTCAACCTTCATACTGGTAGGAGTTTGTACCCTGCAGCAGGGCTTGAACTTACACACTCCTGGACTTCAGGCAGAAATGTTTCTATCTGAGCATCACTGACACTTATGGCTCTCATTCAAAAATGATGTCAGACACTAAGGGGTACAGTCTGATCACAGACATGGAGTGAGCTGTATCACTGTGTGGTACCCCTGTCAGTTCACAGGAGCTCAGCAAGGTCGGGGAGGATGGCTGTTGGAAGGAAGTCAGTGAACAGATGCTTTTCTGAATCAGGAGGGATCAGCAGAGGCTGGGGAAGGTGGTCCTAGCAGTGACAAGTGAGGTTGGCTGTACTAGTCCTGAATGCCATGTCAGGTTCTCATTATCACCTTGTTAAGACACAGCAAGGTTAAAATATTAATGCTTACAAATGGCTTTAATAATGTCAGTAAACTGGCTTTGCAAAAGGACAGAGAGTTCCTATCCCATTTCCTACAGAAGCTCTGTGAAGAAGGGCTATTAGATCATCTAGGCTGAATTGACTGTCCGTTTCTGACCATTGAGTTTCATACAGTTATCCCAGCCTTAAGTTCAGTAACTCACATTAGATTAAAGCATGCCTTCCAGAAAGGCTTGGTCTTTGAGGACATCAAGAGAAATGGAAGCCAGTATTTTCTGCAGAAGTTTGTTCCAGGGGATTAATTTGGTTAATCATCCATGGTTTTATTTTTTCTTTTTTTTTTTTTTTTTAAGAAAAGTATTAAAATGTCTGATTTGCATTTGCTTGATAACAGCTTTTGCTGCTTTGCTTTTTGTGTTTTCTGCTACTTGAAAGTATCCTTCCAGTCTTGGTTTGACCTCTGTAAGTCAAGATTATCTCCTTAAATTATCAGCACTTCATAACAAAAGCCTTGTCTTCTTCATGCTGTTTTGTTTTATAGCAATGTAGAAAAAGCCAGTAACATCTCCTTGTAGCTGTCTCCTGTGCTGCTTCTCCTTTCCATTCTGAGCCCTTCCCATGCTGCTTGTTGACTCCATCCTCACAGACAACCCACAGAACTATGGAGACAAACAGAGCAGAAGTACTTTTGACAGCGTTAACTTGGCAATAAATGGAAGGAGGTGAACCCAGGTTCTATGTCACTACCCTCAAGGCATTTCTCACCAATGTTTGTTACATTTTACTCAGTGCCATAGTTCCCAGCCATTCTTTATGTCTGAGGAAACCAAGAAGGTGAGGTCTGCAACCTAAGCATTACCTGGATGAAGATACTCGGAGCCAAAGGTGGCTTGCTCCATTAGAGGAAATATCTTTTGATTCCAATTTCTTATCAATTCTTATTCAAGAAATCCAGACTACCTATGAAGCTTTTGAGCTTTGTGCACTACAAACAGTCCCAGTGCATGGCTGCATTTAAGGCTCATTCAAGCCATGCAATCTGCAATTTAGTACTGAACCAGCAGAATCCTGCTAGAAAACAAGACCAAAAGAGCATGTTCTTTTTTGTACATATTGCTTACACGAGGCAGAAATATGCTGTTCTGTCTCCAATTTCGTACCAGTTTGGCCGTGGTATAGAACAAATTGTTGAGAGTGACAGCCTTTTTTATATAAATATGAAAGAAGCTGACATGTTCAGCAATATACTTTTTTGAGATATATATATACACACGTATATATGTTATCTCAGATAAAAATCATTAAATAAGCAGGCTTCCAAATTCTTAGGTGTCTTAGTGAAGACAGGACTGATCGCATTTTAATTTCTTTCCTCTTTCAGGCTGGGAAGTTTGGGGGATGCTCTGCAGCCATGGTTGAGTTCAGATTGTTTAGTAAGCGCTGTCAGTTCCTCACTTTGATATGTTAATATGACTAAGGGTTTCCCACAATTCCCTCGTGAGTGGCAGTCCTTTGCTCTGGTAGTTGTAGCAGACTGGGAAATTTCACTGTTGCCTTTGGCTTTAGCCAACTCTCCTGCCAGTCAGAGCATGCCACCCATAAACTGCCTGTCAATCACACGTCAGTTTTAAAGGGGGTTTCAGTCAGCCAGGGCAACTCGACTTTTTGACAATGTAATTATGGCTCTTGCATCCGCAGTAGGGGCCTGAGTGGGGCTGAAGCAATTTTATTGATTGTTCAGAAGGGAAATTTATCACTGTCTCCAGCTCTTTTTGTGCTTTATTCCCTGAGAGACATTCCTGACAAGCTTCAGGAGAGAAATTTAACATGGTGGCCTTGGCTGTTCTTGCACCTTTGTCCTTCTCAGAGAAAATGGACCAGAGACACCAGAAGAGGCTGAGCGGAGGGCAGGGACTGGGTAGGAAGGCAGCATAAGTGGAGGTGCTTCATCAATAGCTGAGAACACCTATTCCTTTATGGCAGCCTGATTTCAAGGAAGCAACATTCTTGTTACAATGGATGGAAAAAATTTTAAGGCCATTTCCATTTTGCTCCATTTTTAGCAGTCCTGTGTAGATGAGCTCACTGTTCTGTTGTGTCCCCTTGAAATGGTCTGTGTCTGTTCCCAAAAGAAAACCAGGTTTTTTTGCTGTGCATTTAGCTGAAACTTTGTCAGTGATAATACTGTAATGATATGGGGCATGAACATATGAGTCTGTTCCCTGAATCTTGACTAATAACATATACCTCTCCAGCTAGATGGAAGATGCCATGCTTTAGATTTAATAATGTGCTTCACTCACTTTGTCCAGGCTGTGAAAGCTGCATGATAAAGAAAAAACGTGTCCAGATTATTTTGGTTTAGTACTGTGCTGATTGTAAATAATCAGCATAATAAAAACAGAGGCACCAGTGGTCATTTCAGTCCTCTAAAGTCCTGACAAGCCCTGCTGCAAAGAACGTTCCTGCACTTGCAGTTGATGCTGACTGTGGAAGGTGACATTATACAGGCAATTCTGCGCTTCAGTCCCAGACTCCTCTGCAATCCGAACAATTTTATGCATTTTCAGGGTTAGCTGAGGAAAAAAGGCTTTTTTGTCGTTGAACCAATTATTAATTTTAATCATTTTTAATCAGTAATCAGCTACAAAATATTTGTGAGCTGTGCACTGTGCTCTGCAGAACTTATGCATTCCTCAAGAGACCAAACATTTAATCAAATGCTTTTTGTTTTTCTTCATTAAGCAGTATTATGTATCTGTGTTGAGTTTGAGATTAAGAGATCACAGACGACATGAGAGAATTTGTTGTGCTTTACTCACATATTAAAAAGAAAAGCTTCACAGGGAAAAAAGAAATAGTGGAACAGAGGGATTCAAGATAGGGTGCAGAGATCTGCTAGAGAGAAGATGTGCTTCTTTACCTTGCTGAAATGTTTGTTCATTCAGTACATGTTATTTTCCACTAACTGAAACCATTGCTCTGCGCACCCCTGTTAAACTGTGAGATCAGGTCCTTTTTCCCTTTCTGGGGTCACTTCTATAAGCTGGTTTTTCTTAGATGCTAGCTATTCTGTGTGGTGGCTGCATGAGCCTTTTTTGCCTTCTGTTACAGCATTTTTCCTTTCAAGACCTTGACTTTAACGTGATGTATTAAAGCAGATGGCTCTTGAACAGAAGGCTAAGCTGCCTTGAATCCCCTTGTATTTACTGGGGTAGGAAACTGCACTTAGGCACTTCCCGTGGAGTAACTAATGTACAATGACTTGTTCCTTCACTTTCTTGCTCACAAATACAAGATGACCATTGGATTTTAAAGACCTCGCAGATGGGGGGAAAAAGATACCCAGAGAGCCGGGTTCAGAGAAACCTGCTGTGTCTTTCCTAGCTTGCCCTTCTTTCTAACAGCAATGCATCTATCATCTTTGATTTAAACTTAGATCAATTGCTCTGTGTTTGGATCTTAATGAAGAAAAAGTGTGAAATAAAGGGGACTAAAAGCTGGGTGCTAGTAAATAGGATAGGACAGGATAGGATAGAATGGAATAGAGTAAATAGAATAGATATAGACTATAGCTAATATGTTAGCTTGTGTTTCTTGACAGGGGGGAAGTTTGTGGATTACTATAAATGTGGAGGCTTTTTGTAGGACGAAATAATCGCCTCTTAGAAACCTTTGTGTATAGCGCTGAAATACCCCTTCCAATTCTGGCCCCAGCTACAGCTAGGAGATTGTCTGGAGGAAGAGAAGCAACCAACAACAAAACCAGGGTGAATTTTGACCCCAGATGTGAAAAAGCCTTGAAAGTTTGGCAAGCTGAGAAGCCTGGACTCAGATCTGTGTTTCCACATGTCCGCAGGCTGAGCCAGGCATGGAACCTCCGTTTGGGCACATCTTCACTTTCCCTGAGTGTCTCATTCCCTTTCATGGCATGCCAGGGATGTAGTGAACTGATCTTAGCATTTAAATGGCCATGCTGCCCTGTGTACCTGCTCCTGCAGGCAGACATTCCCTGTATTTTTCAGCAACAGCATGGGAGATTAACTGTCAGTAATGCAAAATGTTAACAGCTGTGTGCCTCTCACAATGGGATCGCGCAGTAGCTGGCTGCTGTGTTTGAAGCTGTTTGTTCCTGGTGTCAGTTTAAAGAGGTTTTCCTGAGTGGCACCTTTAGCTGTGAGCCATTTTCAGGTGTGGAGCATGGATTGCTTTCTGGAACCCTTCCTTTCTGAACAGAGGTGACTTAAAGTGACTGGGTAATCTCTGATTAAAGCAAATGTTTGGGAATGTTTGCATCTATGGGACAGCATACACAGGGAACAATAGGAGCTTCCATAGACCTGTTTAATCGCATAGCTCTTCCCACCTTAGCAAGACACTCCTTGTTTTCTTGAGGGTGCCCTTCAAAAACATTTAGTTGGAAACGCTTTAGGTGCAAACTGTACTGTCACAAAAGGGAAGCATTTGGCAGGATGGGATCACTTTCAAGGATATTTCCTGCTGGAGAAAATAAAAATTATTCACTTTGTCCTCTTTTTCCGATAATGCCAGACTTTTTTTTTTCCCTCAATGGGAACAGGAAAAGATGTTTAACTCTGACATTTTTCTTTCACCTGGACTTTCACAGTATATTCTTCTTAATGTTATATCTGTTTCATGTCAGCATTTCTACAGTAGTGAGATGCAATGTTTTGCAGAATTTAAATCAAACCCCTTTAGGCACCAAAGTGTCATTAGTGAAAAAAAAAAAAAGTGTAGTAGTTCCAATAGTAACTTTATTGTGGAATTTTTCTTCTCTCAAAGTTGCTGAATGTTTGGTCTCATTTAAATTTGGAGTGAAATCACATAGGGCTAGTTGTAGACTTGGATTTCATTTTCCAGAACTTATAACTGGGAAGCATCATCCTTATTTTGCATGAGACATGGAAGAAGTCATGGAGATACTGAAGCTGTGACTATACATTGGGCCTTAGATGAGTAAGCCACCAAGCAAGTTAAAGCCTGATGTTAAAAAGCTGAGCCATGATCTCTGTGCATTCACAGTGCATGAACAGAAAATAAATGGTAGAAAATATGGCATGTCCTCATGCTGCAGTGGCAACCTCAGCTTAGAGCAGCACCCCAGTCCCCTGCCCAAGCTGTCTGCAATGTCAGAGGCTCTCCACAAAGGATTTCTGCCCAGAGCCAGGAACATAGCAGTGCTAGAAATGAGCTGGCACGTGATGGATCTGTGCATAAGGACCTAGCTGAGGGGACTGAGTAGGTCCAGATTTCGTCTCAGTGTGCCCATTGCTGATGTAAAGCTTGCGCCTGATGCTGGGTTTGCTCCCACACAATGAGAACACCAGATGAGCTACGGTTTGAACCCATGCTCAAATCCAATTTAAAATACACAGTGTGTTCCTGAGTGCCCATCACTGAGGCTGCTGTATCTTGCCTGTGCAGTAGTCAGAAAGCTGATAAACTCTTGAGTGTCTTAAGGGTTAATGAACAATTATAAATTAGAAAGGACCTCGTATTTTACCTCAGGGCATGAATGAAAAACATTCTGCATTGGCTGTGTCAGGAAGTAACAGGAAAGCTGTCTGCATCTCCCCAGGAGCTGCCCACAAGCAGCAGTTTGACCTGCAGGACTGTGCAGGGGTGGAAAGACATCTCCCAGTTTTAGGCAGAGACATGCCTGTCTTCTATGACGCGTAGTGGGAAAAAAATCCCAAACTCCTCCCATTGCAAAACAAGCTAGAGATGTTGCTCAAATGCTTAGGAAATATTCCTAGAACTGAAATTAACAGACAGCAAAACTAAGCTGGAAACATTGAAGTCCAGGGGACTGAGGGCTCACAGTTTAGGCATATCTTTTTAAACTCATATGAAAATAGATGGAAGCATCCCTCATTCTTGCTTTTCTGATTCCCTACACTTTATGGCCAGTGACTGAACTGGTCACTGCAATAGTCAAGGTAGCTGTGACATATTTTTGTAAAAGTCATCATCAAATCCAAATTTGATGGGGCTTTAAGGTCTATTTGACTATAAAGAGCTGTACCAGCACACCTATACCCTATCCTGAGTAAAGTGACTTTGTGGAACAGGTTTTCTATTTCTTTTAACTTAAGGAATTTTAGATATTATTATTTCTATGGTTTGTTTTATTAACTGAAGCAGCAGCAGCAGCAGCAAGTCTCTGCCATGGATCTAAAAAAAAAATATGTAAAAACCCTCTTTTCTGAAGTACACATTTCCAATGGCTGTATTGCCATTTATCACTTTGACATTTGGAAATTTTGGGAATGGCCAAGCTAAGTTAAAGAGTGCATTTTGGGTAGGGGAAAGGAAATAATAGGAGATTATGGCAGTGGAGAGGAAGTTGGACTCCTTAGGCACTCTGACACCTGAAATGCTGCAGTAAATTGTGTTGTGTTTTATTGCTGGAGACTATATGATGGTGGGTGTTTTTTACTTCTTTTTTTTATCATAGCTATAATTCATTGAATTACATTTTTAACTCTGTCTCTTGCAAAGTTCTTCTAGTTTTTGGGGGAATGTAAGCTGCTTGTTTCTTTTTGCTTTGTTCATGGAAAATGAATGATCTTATTGTCATTTACACTAAAGATTTACAATGTAGCTGCAACAGATTGACACATTTTCTGCAGTATAACTCGTATAGTCACAGTAAGTAGATGGTGCGTCTAAGCCCTGCCGTTCTTGTAAATTCCTTTTGTGGTATAAAGGGATCTCATTACCTCAACTTTAAAGCACCAATAAACTGTCAAAAGGTGTAAAAGAGCTTTATAGTTTGTCAACACTATAAGCAAACTGTGTGTTTGTAACTGAGTTAGTTAATTAATTTGTGGTAAATAGGAGTGACAATGAGATGCAGCAGGATCCTGGCACTGTTTATCAGAGGAGAAGGGTTCAAAGCCTGCTGTACCATGCCAGGAAAGGAAGATTGTTTAAAACACTTAAGTTTTGGAAGAAAGAGACACAGTCCCATGGGATTCCTAGGACTGGAACCAGTCCTCCTAAAACTGAGCTAAGGAGTCTAGTTTCTACCAGTACACGCATGTATAAGCCAGACTCTCCACTTCTGCCTAACTCTGGATGTGGTTTGCACTGATTGCTGTCAGGCTTGGTTAGGATGTTCCCTGGATATCTAAAATTAGATGACAATATATACTTCAAAAAGTCTTGTTTTCGGGTCAGGGGTATCTGTTTTCCATCTAAGCAATGTGTCATCTAATGACGTAAATTCTTAGACCTGGATCATCTGAAAGATTTGAGATGGAATTCATCTAACTGAATAGGAATGTGTAGAAGGCAAAAGTTCCTTTCAAGAGCAAACTGGTGATTAGGGAAATCATTAGTGAGATCTGAGGTTTCAAATGCCTTCTGGCTGCCACTGGAGTAAGAACATGGGCATATTTGTGGGTGCAGATTGAAAAGGATAAATCAGACACAGAAGAATGACTATGCTCAATGTACTCCAGGGAAGGACGATGGTATCTTGAAGCAGTATGTTTTGGCAACAAACAGAGCTGGAATATTATGGCCAGTAAATGTGAACACACTGGAAAGATCAGCAGCAGCGCATGACAGACTTATGGCAGAGGCTGAGTTGGAGAATGAGAAGACCTAAAGACTCCCTCTAAATGCGTCACCATTGGATTGATGTGTTGTAAATTGTCCTGTTGTAGACTCCTATTAAGTCTGCCTATAGCTATCTGCATGTGCAGAACATCTAGCATGGCAGACTTGACTTAATACAAATAATTATGATTATGATTCTATAATTATGATTTCAAATAACTGATTACAAACTATGCACGTCCTTTGGTGAACAGTATCAATACAAGTTTCTCTTCTGGTGGAAGGTGGAAAACATTTTATGGCATTGCACAAGAGGTGTTTTTTTTTTCCATAAATATGCAAGGAATGGGTAAAATGAACTGAAAACAGACACTTTAAAGGAGATGCCTTGTCTGAAGCAAAATTTCCCACTGGGATGAAAAGTGGGATCTGGAGCATCCTTTCTCATGTGAGATCAATACCACTGCTTTTTTGTTTCTCTCTTTCTCCCTCTCCCTTTCTTCTCTGGAGTATCGAGAAGCTGGCAGAAAAGCTGTACATGTGCTTAGGTTTATAAATGGGAGGATGGGATCAGTGATCAGGGTAGCACAGATCTGTGTGTTATTTCAGGTTCCAAGAAACTTGTAGCTTTGTGGGTGCAGCCATTAGTCATGGTAGCTGGGGTTTCCACAGCTTCTTGGCCACTGAATTGCTTCTGGGTCCATTTAGGGACTTGCCTAATCATCTTGCCTGAATTAGGAGACAACTCTCCCATGCCTGTAACGGGATAGAGAAACCTACAGTGCTCAGTACAATCCACACTTTGCATACTGTAGACAAACTTTCTTGTAACCTTGGAGAAAAATGTGCCCTGACATATTTTGCTGTGTTTGCTGAGTTTTGATGTGATTCTAAAAGGAATCACATCAATTTGACCTCCATAGAGGTCAAACTCTCATCTCCAGTTGAACTAAGGACTAGGTGAAATCAGTTAGTGAAACCACATAGTATCCTACGTAGGTTTAGAAACTGTTTTCCTGTAGGTGCTATAAGGAATTTGATTTACACTATTTTTCTTCCCCATTTGACATGGAAAAGAGAATGGCATTGTACACATCAGAATTGCCTTGCTCTTAATAATTTTTGCCAGTCTATACAAGACTGCATATTCACATCATGCTTTTAACAAGAAGCATATACCAAGATTCTGGTGCCAATATGTTCCTTGTGCTACAGTTTGTGATTAATTCAGTTTGGAATTTCCTTCCAAGTCTCTTGCATTTCTAGTCCCTTGCAAATTGATAGCACAGGTCTGCTCTGCTCAGTATTTAAGAGTGTTTCTGTCAAGTCATTTAGCAAAACGTTCAATTCTTGCTTTACCAGCAATAGCATTTCAAGTCTAAAGGCTCTGTCCTGTCCCTTGAACATGAAGGCACTTCTGCTTTAGGTCTAAAAATGTGGGTTTTTTCCAATCTGAGCACAGTTAATTATTAAAAATGAGCTCAATAATTAAGGACTCATACAGATTCAACTATTTTTCAGCACTTTTCAGTGTTTCTGCTTGCAGTACTTTATTTTTTTTGAAGAAATAATTTAAATATACCACAGCTGCAGGTCTTTTAAACCCTCTGTTCTCAAACAAGTAATTTATTTACCTGTTGCACAGCCCAGTCCTAATCACTGAAGGCTATTTTATGAATCCTGCATGCTTTATCTGAAATAGGCTTTGTTTCTAAGGGGAAACAAGAAAGAGGTCTCTGAGCCTCCAGAAAGTGATCTTGCAGACAGACCACATGGACAGGGGGTTTTGTTTCAGGGAACCATTTTTAGCAAGTCATGATCTTTGTAGAGAGTCTGTTGGCTCTTTGAAGGAAAAAAGCTGGAGAAGACCTATGGGAAATGAAAGTTGTGTCCCAGCTGGAGCTCTTTTCCTCCCAGGAATCTGTGCTGTGAAATGTGTTGTCCCGTCAGCACATTTCACCTCCCCATTTAAAAGCTGGGTGTATGAGTGTTCCTGAAAAGTGGTGTATCCTATTCTGTCAGCCCACCACTGGTAGGTGAGCAGGGACCTGGAAACTTCTTCAAGAAGCAGTTTAATTTGACTGTTTGCTAGATGTTTGCCTGCTCAGTTACCTGAGTGTTAATACAATGACCATTTCAGGCACCCTTCCAGGATACCTCAAGTTATCTATGAAGGTCTGGCAGATATGACATGAGCAGCAGCTAGAGACCAGTTGTATACCCAAAATGACATGTTTAAGGACCTGATACCAATCCACAGTCTTCAAACTAAATCGAGTCAACTGCAGACACCAGTGATATGACTGAGGGGCTTGGTGTATGTTGGGCTCTTTTTCAAGCTACCTTTGTTTAAACCTGTTTGATACTGAAGTTGAAGAACAAGGGAGTTGCATGTTTTCCCATCATTTGAACTATGTGAGATATAGGTCTCTATGTATACTTTTCTATCTTTAAAAAAAGTGAAATTTTATGTTTACCAGCTGTATTTTTTTTTTTCTAGAAAGGAGAATGGGTGATTTAAAACACTAATGGATAATAACTGCTCGAGGAACAGTGCGGTACTTTTCTGTTTGGGCATATGTAGGATCCCACCAAAACAGGGCTAGGAACATGTTATAGTAAAGGCAAAGTAACCTCACTAATGGTCTCTCATTGGTGACTTGACAAAAAAAGTATCACTAACCAGAACCTGTGCATCACCCCACATGAATCATCAGGAAAAAAATAAAACAGACTGTGAAATGGAAGAAAAGAAGCACAGTAAAAAATCAAAACAAAAACAAAAACAAAAAAAGAAAGAAAACAAAAAAAGTGTGTGTTTGGGTACCGCAAATCCTCTTCTTTTAGGGGAAATAAAAAAAAAAAACAACCCTTGAGAATATTTTCTTTAAAAAAATTTTGTTTCACAGCTTGGAGACCAGCCCGAAACAAGCCTTTTCTATTTAAGCATATTTTGAATGCAGAATGATGGTTTGCACCTCTTAATGACAAGAATTGTTGCCCAGCAGTGTTGCTGTAGTGTATGTGTGACAGATGCACACAACAGGAGTCAGTTGTGTGTCTGGCCACAGATGCATGCAAACACACATTAACATATGCACACAAATCAGTACTATAAACAAAATGTCCAGAGATGGAGAAAAATTGTCTGCTGCTCAACATGCAGATGGCTGCTGTCAGTTGTTCGCTTTTATGTGGGTCCTAAAAATTCACGAGAATCACTCAATGAAAGAAGGTAAATGAATAAAGATGATGAGACTGATGCTAGTAAAAGAATGCTCATAGGCTAACATCAAGAGAGGGTTTTTTTGAGCAGGCTAAAGCTGTGTTGAGGATGAGATCTCACAGGGAAAATCTTTGATGTCTGTGCTCATGCACATGGCAAGGTGGGCTTCTGCTACGTCTACATTAGAAAACAGTGTTTCCCAATAAAAGCAGACCTGCAGAGCAAATGATGTAGGCGCCGAGGATGTACAGTCCACACTACATGTATTTTGGAAGCTACTGTAGAGTCATTCCAGTCTTGTTCCATTAGCACATGAAGTGTATTATATATTCTACTAGATTGCAGCTTCTGCATTAGTTTCATCTGAAGAAAATCCATTTGATGCATTTTAAACCAGTTCCATGATATAAACTGTAGCACATTAAGTGAAAGACGTCTCGGAGATTCACTTAGCTGTAGGCTGAGAAATTTCAAGTCTGATTTAAGAAAAAAGAAAAGATAATAAGCCAGAAATATCTCAGCTAGATTTAGATGACCATCATAACACACAGAGCAGGTGCTCAAATGTACTTCAAGATGACAGATTCTAAAGACTTGATTCTTCCTTCTGTCATTCTGCTGTGAATTTACTGACTTGTAGGTGGCACTCCTTATTTCCATCTTCATTAAGGAAAGAATTGGAGCACCAGACTATAAGGGACAAGAAAGTGAAACAGGATATGGAGAGAGAGAAGCTTGCTTAAAATAATTTGAAAATGATTTATTGGATGCAACCTCTACCCTCAGTGATTTCTGGTGTTATTACTTTTCTATAGTACAGCCAGGGAGGACAGTAACTTGCTGTGGGCTAAAGGTAAATTATGATCTGTTGCAAAGGATGGAAGGAAAAATATACTAAAGGTGGGTGTATGAGGCGCATACTCTCCCCTGATGGTGTTCATTGTGCTGGATCTCACTGGACCAATCTGTTCCAAAGCCCGTTAGGGAACAAGCAATGTCAGGAGTTAAAACAAACTTCAGTAAGTGTAAAGGGAAGAAGTGTAAAAGGGAGAATGAAATGGCAAGATGTTTCATTGCTGGGGCTTGGTGTACACAGGCTTGGTAGTATGTCCACTGAAGAAGAGCAAATCTGGAAAACTGCAGTTGCAGCCTTGCTATTGCCTGTCAGTGGTGGCCTACGATTGCTGAGGCAGGGGCTCTTCATCCTGCTGACCTCATCCACACTGCTTGCCAAACCTGTACCTCATCCCCAGGGTCCTTCATTTCACCTTAAGGTTGAAAATGTGTTTTCTGGTCGGGCCAGATCAAGGCCACACCAAAAATATGGTTTAGCAGTGTTTTCTGAGATGCAAGTTTTCTGGGAATATTCCCCAAAGTTAAAATATTTAAAATAGTGTGTGTTGTTGTTTTGTTATTTCCACTTTTGGATGAAATAGGCTGAAGGAAATTCTTTTCACATGAAACACCTCCTTCTTTCTTTTTTCTTTTTCTTTTTTTCTTTTTTCTTCCTTTTTTTCTTTTTTTATTTTTAAGGAAGATATTGGAGTTTTGACATTTTTACCTTTCTTATTTTTAAAATGAAAACTGATGTGGAAAAAAATGAGGGAGGTTTTTTAAGTCCCTTACTAACAATTTTTTTGAATAATGCATTAGCCAAGGTTTGGTAAAAATATCTCTTTTTTTCGCTTAACCCAAGATTTAAAAAAATGACCCCTTCTTTTGGATCCTCCAGTGGAGACAGTGTCAAGAACACCTCATGCTGCTAGCTGAGCAATCTGTAGTCACTCTCAAAGTTTTTGAAAGTAGTGATATTTGTCTGTACATGTTACCGAAATGTTGCTAACAGAAACATTTGTGTTTGTGATCACAAATTACTTGTAGGTCTTGATTCATGTAATTTTGGACACTTGACTAGAGAAGCTGGTAATTCAAAGTGCTTTATTTTTTCACTCAGAGATGGATGATGATCCCTGCAGAGAGTGTTTTTTTTCTGTTGGTTATAAAGAATCCTTAAGAAGAGGGTGCTCCTCACATGAGCAACCTTTGGCTGAGCAAACTTATTTTGAGCATGTTTTTTTCAACTGGTTTTTGGGACCAATAAAGACAAAAGTTATGAAATGAAGATGTCATTTGGAAAACACTGCATTTCTGATCCAAGCAGATGTGCACAAACCCTCTTTCATAGCATTAAGCTGCTCTTCTTACACAGCATCAGAAAGAAATGAATGACTATGGGGTGATCCAAATGAGGCAGTGATTTCTAAGCATGACACTCCTGTTTTTTTGATGTTGACTGACTTGCTTTAATATTTTTTTCTTTCTTTTTTGAGGCTGGATGCCCAAAGTATCTTTCACACACCTGAAATCATCAGCTTATGCTAATGACACACGATTAGTGCTCCAGGAACCTGTTGACTGGCAGCCTGGTGATGAAATAGTGGTGGGAAGGACAGGCGTTGGAGATGTGCAGCAACAAGAAGAAATGGCTGTTATTCAGTCTGTAAACAACACAGAGCTGTACCTTAGATCACCACTCAGGTATTCTTTCAAGGGCCATGGGGATTTCTACACTAAATCAGAGGAAAATATGGTCAAAGTGAAGATTTGCCATTTCCTGTGGGACATAATAACTATATAAATCCCTTTAACAAAAGTGGTCAGAGATATTTTGGTTCCTTGCTCCCCCTAAAGCTAGTGGATGCTCAATCCTGAATGTTTCTGACTATGGTTAAATTCTGTATCATTACCATGAACTCAGAAAACCTTTGAAGCAGAAAACACTGATTATGAGTAAAGTCCAGTGGCCTCAGCATAGGGTTGACAAAGAAATTTCTTTGTCATTTCTTTAGAAAGTGTATTTTTTTCACAAAAATATCTAACTTCTGTTAAAAAAGAATAATTGAATCATCTGTTCTTGACTGATTTTCTTAAGCTGATTAACAACACACTCAAACTGAATAACTTCAGCTTGGAGATACTGCTTCCAAGTTTCCAGTGAGTGGTAGTTTCACTGCCTTATGTTCTCATTGTCTTCTGTGCATGGAGATCTTGGACAAACTGTATTTCATCTCATTATCACCTGGAGCCCAGGTGTTGAAAGGTGTTACTCTTTGGAAGCAAACCAACTCCAATGCTCAGGAAGATTAATGGCATCATTTTCAGTAATATTTGGGGGTTGAGGAACAAAGTATTGATAGTTTTCACACAAATATGTTCTGGGAAGAAAATGCAAAGGCTGAAATATTTTGTTGTAAACATACATAATTTAAGGAAAATTTGTGAGCTTGAAAGACAAAAAGATGAAAGTAAACATCAGCCAAGAAAAATATATTTAGCCAATATATGCAAACACAGTGGATGTGACACAGTCCATAGAAAGAAAAGGGCTGAAACAAGCCCTGAATTTGGGCAAGTGCAGTTATAAACTTAGGGCAAACATCATTATTGTCACCTGGCAGGTGCAGATGCTTTTGTGTCCTTTTTTGTCTTTCCTTAGATACTCCCACAGTATTGGAGAAGGATGGGTGAATGGCCAAGGTCTGCCTTTGAGTGCTTTGGTGGCACTGATTAGCAGAAGGGTTGTTGTTCAAGGAAATGTCACGATGGAGAGGATGTCACATCTCAGACAGTGTGTAAAAGCAGGTGTTGCAAGAGGTGAGGAGGTCTTTTCTCACACTAATGTACTGAGAAGGAGAATAGCTCCATTAAAATCACATTGTGGTACCACTGTGTATTAGAACTCTTTCTTGACAGCATAACGTTGAGACATACCAATGCCAACAACGCGAGTTTATCTTTCCAAACATTGTTTGACATTGAAGTGTGAAATCTCAAGAACTGAGCTCCCTTTCATGGTAATATCTCAGATGTATTATTTTCACACTGTTGTTTCAAGTCATCTTGGGAAAGACCCTTTAATTTTGCCTGAGCCTAAGGGTGTAGAAAAGAAAGTATCTTCTGAAAACATGTTTCAGTGTACATAATATATTAAATTTTTAATTGTGTTTACTATTAAATCACTTTAAGAAGAAGGAAAAACAAAACAGCCCTATGCTGTTTGTACTCTTCAGTGTAAAATACTGAGATGCTGTTTAGGGATACTAAGAAAAAATAACAGGTGTTGGTTTCTTGTAGCATATAGTAACAAATGTCAGGTATCTTGGTTCTTTAGTTTTACCAGTATGAAACACCATGAAATTTTACAGGTGGCTTCTTGATTTACACCAGCTGATGAGAAAGCAGAATCAGACACAGCAATTATAATTTAAGGAGAGTTAGGTTATCTGGCAACCCAGGTGTAAGGTTTCCTTTAAAATAAAATGCCTTGGGCTTTCAGACTGTGACACCAGACTTCATTTGATATCCAACAGCTTATATTACTCATGGATTTATGGTCCATTTTCTGTGGAACTCATAAATATAGTCTGAAATATGCTAACCGTTTGAGGGTTTTATTTGAGTTAAAGGACAGGAGGATTTTTCAGGGGAGTCACCAGAGGATGAGTGAGCAGTGTTTTTTGTGGTTAATTTACCTTCTTTGAAAGAAAAATGAACATTACTGAGTATAAGTAGGCAGTGCTGGAATTTGAGATCCTCTCTGTGCTTCCACTGAACAAGCCCAAGTTGCTCATTCATAGCCTGAATCCCCTCATACTAAAATATCCTTAGCACACATCCATGGAAGGATGTCTTTCAGGAATGCCGATGCCTTCCCTAGCCCTGTGAGTTAGTTTGCTTGTCTTTAGGGGTAGTAAAAGCTCCATATACATCTGCAGGGAGAGTCAAGAGAGCAAGAGATTTAAAGAAATTTCAAAATGATCTCATTTCAGTTTAGTTCAGTACATCCGTGCCAAATCCCCTTTTCATGAACCTCACCCACAGTAAATCAATATCAAATCCATCTTCGCCATGCATAGGACTATTTAAAGTTGAACACAAGAAACTTTCCAAGGCATAAAACTACCACAGCTTCCTGCTGGTTTTAATATATGTTCCTCTAAAAATGTTCACACTCTTAGGAAAGGAACCATGAGGGTATTTAAAGGGAGCATCTAATACGCTTGCCTGTGGCTATTTGTCTTTAGTCCCATGTTTAAGATCATAGCTGGAGATCTTACTGAGTCAATGTGGCAAATCCCATGATGTTTGTTGAGTTATCCTGCGCATCCTGTTGTTACAACAGAGAAGTAACACTAACAGCTCATACCTGGTTGTATTCTAGGTGGCTCCAGGTGTCTGTACAAGCAAAGCGAGAGGCTGCTTGGAGCTCGGGACCTGGGGGCCATCCTGGTTGTGGAGGCCTTCCAGGGGGAGGCAAGTCAGCTTCAGGTGGAAGGGGTCCAATTCCGCCACGTGGGTCAAGCGTTTCAGCAGCACCACAGTGCCCTCACTGTTGCTGGCAGCGCAAATATGGCAGGTGAGTTAGGCCTGAATGATCTCACATGTTCACCTTTTCCTGCTCAAAGTTGGGGCAGATGCCCTCAGAACCTGCTCAGCTCTCCAGTCAGATGACAAAGTGAATTAGTAAACATGAGAAAAACTCATCTGTAGTCTAAGCCCAAGTGAAACTTGATAGAGTGCTTTAAGGTACCTTAATTCCTTTGCGTCTCTGGACAGCTTTTTCCTAAAATAATATTTCATTTTTATTCCACACCTCTGAGTTGGCGAGCCACTTCTAGCTCTGGAAATGAATGAGCTAATATACTGTGAGGGAGCCCAAAGCTGGCTCAGGGCTGTGTGGTTCCATAGACCAAAATTTAATTCTGTCACCTGAAGATTAAGGAACATTAAGTTCTTTTGATTTTGTCTATGATAAGTGCAAAATTAATCTCTGTGGATGTGGCAATGAGGGCTCTGAAGACTAGTGGTTATAGGAGCAAATTAGGCGGGCTCAATGGTGTTTTAAGGGTACTGTATAGGGCTTCTGCTTCCAGCTAAGCCACCCTTTTGCCTGTCCTTTGCCATGTTTGTCACTGTCTGAGGATCTTGGCTTCCTGGTGTCAGAAGGCAGCACTGGCCATGATCCTGGAGTACAGTGGGCATGTCGCCATTCCTGGCTAGAAGAGGTGAACAAAATACCTGCCTTGTGCTCACTGCCCTTCTGAGATGTTCCTCCTCTCCTTCAATCCCACTTCAATCATCCATAACTTCAGTCAACTCATAACGTACTTCGAATGTGGGTTCTTACTCTCCCCTTTCATTGGATTTCCTTTTCCTTCCTCAGAATAGTGGGCCATCTCCATTAACCCATTTCTGCACTCAAGATTCTTCTTCTCTCCTGGGCCCATCTCAGCAATTCCTGCCTGTTGGAATTGTTGGAATGAGTACAGGTGGGCAGCTGAAGCCAAAAGGATTAATTGCACATCATCAGTGAAGACCTAGTATAAAACTCTCTCAAACTTCAAGCTATACTGCGCTTTTTGCTCACAGCACTCATTTCTTTCCAGACTCTTACATACGTGGCTGTTGTGTTTTGGACTCCTTTGGACAAGGACTCCGTCTGTCTGGGATCTCAAACCTTAGTGTGGACAGTAATGTTTTCTATAACATTTCCGGCCATGGGCTTCTGCTGGGTAAGTGAAGTAGGAAAATATCAATACATGTAGCAACAACATGGGCTGATTTCCATTTTCATGAAATGCCTTTGGAGGAAAGAATGGCAGATCCTTAACTGCACCCTGAGAACTTTAATCACATCATCTGCATTTTCTGGTATCAGTGAATCTGAAATAACGCTGCCCTGATTCCACAGGCAACTTCTTGCGGCTATTTCCACTCAACCATACACTCTCTGTTTCCTCAGGTCAGTTTTTACTTTATCTGGATCCATTTTTTTAAAGTGTACAAGTGAAAGGTGATTTTTTTTTTAGTGAATTGATTTATCTGTCTTTGGAAGAGCACCATTATGCAATATTTAAGAACCCAGTTCAGCGTAGCATTTAAGAGCCTACTTACCTTTAGCTTCAGTCATTTGACATAGAAGATAATGGAGTGACAGCATATGTTAAAAGTTAAGCAGAGGATTTAGCACTTAATAAATGGGAGCTTGGAGCAACAATAATGTTGAACAAAATATTTCTCGTAACTAACCATCAGGAGACTGACTTGCAGCATCTTCTGCTGGGATCTCACGTTGCCTGAATATCTAAAGGTACAGCTCAATTTTTGTTTTACATCAGAGATGGGATAAAAATGACCAATTTTAAGATAAACAGAGGGGGAAAAAAAAAGCCTTCAGTCTTGATCCTGCAGTTCTACACATGCAGCAAGTCCCTATGCTAGGTCCTGTGTATAAAGGTAATGAGAAGTGATAGATTATGATTTAAACAGAGGAAACTATTACATGAGAGAGATCGTATACGTCTTGCAGATTAAGAGAGCTGGCTCAGTGAGTTGCAACTACTTGCCCAAGGTGATGCAGAGAGCCCTTGTGGCCCTGGGGAAACAGAACAAGATCTCCAACATGCCAGCATGCCTTGGCTCACTCGTGCTAGGACATGTGTCTGAGTTAAAGGACTGTGGGCTGAACTGAATGTTTCCACTGAGGTTTTAGCCTGAATACACCTTATCCCCAAATGTCTTTAATGGCTTCACTGTCAGCAGCTCCAGAGGGTCTGATGGATGAATTTATATATCATTTTGTTGCTTGTGAAGGAATATTTATTATAGCTGACTATTTGCAGCACCAGAATTGGACTCCCTCAGTGATTTCATCTAAAACCCTTATTTTCAGGAGGTTTGCAAGACTGTCATAAAAAGTCGCTCTGGGCTTAAAATTAATTGACACACCAGGTCTCAGCTTGGAAGCCAAGACCTTTTATGTCACCTGGAAAACCTATATCACTGTTAAAAGAACTGCTTTAGGATCTTGTTCATGCTCTGGTAGTGGCAGTGTTTGTAGTAAATACAGCCTGAAAAGAAAATATTTCCTAAATGGATCTTGTTCCAAGACTGGAGAAAGGCTCAGAAGACAGAGAAGAAGGCTAAAAATAATTACTGACACCCCCAAAACCAAAGGACATAGGATTTCCTGTGCAGTTGCTTACATTTGGGGTAATAATGATTGGAGAAGGGATCTATACTTGGAATAGAACTTGAGCAGGTATATTTGCAGATAATAATTTATGTTTGATAATCAAAACTAGATAGGTTTTGTTTGCTCCTAGTGTAGGACAAACAGAGATGTTCCACTTTGTATTCTGCTTCTAAAACATTAGAGTAGTAGGAGTTGTGTTGATGTCTCCTGGTTTGGACTTGATTTGTATGGGACCGTTCACTTTTTGCTGTTTGGTGGCACATTTCTTTATGGAGTAATTTAAACAGATATTTCTGGTTTTAATTATTATTATTATTATTTCTTACTTTAAGATTGCTACTAGATCTGGGGCACCCCCTTGACACTGAGTTGTATGATCAATTGGTTGATTGATCTTTCCTTTATCTTCTTATATTTCATTGTTTAGGAGGGTAAACCTCCCACTTGTGCGCAGAGCTGTATCAGGTGCTTTTAAGTCTATCTAGAAATTTTCTAATAGGTAAGTAAGATAGTGGATGGAGGCACAGGAGAAGAGATAGATAGATAGATAGATAGATAGATAGATAGATAGATAGATAGATAGATAGACAGACAGACAGGACTTTTAATTCTAGTACTGCCAGAAGCATGCCTGTGTGTGCTGTGCAGAGGTGAGCTGCTTCCCCGCTATGAATCTCTCTTCAGTTGTAAATGTGCTTTATAGCATCCTTTTTATCAATTTCTCCATAAACCTGTGGTACAGTATGTCTGGCGTTGTATTCATATATAGCACCTGGTACAGGGCCTTGTGCATGTTGAATTGCAGAATCACTGTCTCTGTTGCTTCCTTGTAGAGTATGTGTTATAGTATTACTTTTTCTGATTGTTTTTATCCTGTTAAATTCTAAGCTTTTTGTATCAGAAACTGGTTTTTATCATGTTTACAACATTGCTCAGCTCTTGATTGTGGCTTCTGACATTTCTGAAGCTCACAGCCTTTCCTTTTGCATGCTGGGCACCATTGTGTTGAGCTGTTTTTTAATTTCTTTCTCAAAGGAGAGGGACTGGAAGAGGGGAACAGTGTCAATAACAACATAATGATTAGCCTTTCTGGAACCGATGGTTTATCCAACACTGAGACACTGTCACCAGCAGGGATCTACATCAGGGCTCCTGCCAATCACATCAAGGTAAGAAGTACAGGTGTAAAAAGAAACATTTCCTTTCTAATCAAAGGCATTAGGAAGATAAGGAGATTCATTTATCTGGAAGATCATATACACAACATTTCCTTCTTGGCTGAGCTGTCAGAAACTGTGCTTGTGATGGGATATTAAAACAAGTGCATATTACAAAATAAATTATATTCATGGGCAAATTTATTACTGAAAATTTTACCGCACTTGAGTGGAACAAAATATTGCAGTGAGATCCTTCACCCTGGGATACTTTATTTTTTAATACTCACGGATTCATAAAAACTGGGAAAATGTTTAGGCTCAGCTTCTCTAGAATTAGAAAAAAAACCAAATCATCTCAATTTTAATGGACTGATGACAAGCGCATGAACATTCAGCTATATCAAATGTGCCCCTGTCTGGGTATAAAATGAGAACTCATGTACAGTCCAAGATTTGCATTTCACGGTGAGAAGGCAAATGTGTTCCCTGTTCTATGAAAATGACATTGATTTTAAAAGAAACGAAGCTTCTATTTTCTAAAAAGTGATAAAGCATTGAACTCTTAAAAAGCCCTAGCATCAAAAAGTTAAGTGCAATAAAAATCTTTTTATTCACTAATTCTCTGATGCTTTCTTTTAGTTCATACTTTTTTGTCTTGTTCAAGTGGCTTACATTTTAGAATAAAGAGTTACTTTTAAGTGTTTCATGTAAAAAAATATGATTTCAAGCCATTAATCCTTCTCAACTATTTTAAGTCTGGAATTTCATTGAAACTGACCTTTCTGAGCACAGTTTCAGTTGTGAAAAATGCGCATTTTCATTAAAAAAATAAATCCGAACCTGTTCTATTACTAAGCCACTGAAACCAAATCAGTTATTAACTGTATGTGAAGACCTAGTTGCTCCTGGGGTTCTGTTCCAAGAGGAAAGAATTGCACCTAAATTTGAAGGTGAAAAAGAGACCAACACATTTCCTATGTTAGAATGAAGACGATATTACTTAGGAAGAAGGAGAGAACTTTTCTTCAATTCCCTCAAGGGCATATTTATCATTTTTAAGACCATCAAATATGGTTAAAAAAAACAACAACTAGGCAGAATCACATGAATTTCAGCTCTGCTAAACACAGACTTTTGTACTATCATACACTGACTTACCCTGGAGCTGTCTACTTGATCACCATTGGCTCAGCTTTTGAAAAGGTTTGCTTCAGTTATCTCTATAGGTACATGTGAACTGACTGTGGTTGGGTTTTAGCACATTTGTTTAGCTTTCTTGGTTCACATGTCTTCATAGATAACCCCAAAGCTGCATCTGTGTCTGCATGCCTGAACACTGGGGTTAAGTCTGTTCTCCAGAGGTGTGCTACTCAAGGCAGAATAACAGATGGCCCTTGAAGGGCTGCTGATAAACCTCGCTGTCATCAGTCTCTCAGAGTGGGCTATTTGAGGCATTTCAGCAGCAAAAGAAAATTATGAAGAAGTTACCTAGCTTAAAATTGTTATTAGCTGCGCCTACAGCACCTAGCAGCGCTCAACAAAAGATGTGGAAGGACATGGATATTATAAGAAAAAGTCACACTTCTAGGCAAGGCACTTGTGTCTTGTGGACTTTTTCTTAGTACAATATTAATCACTAAATGCAAGGGATACTGGTCCAGGACCAGCATCATGATGTTAGAGAGTTTCAGCACCTTTTAACTGATTGAATGGCTCAAGAACTGGACATTGCTTTTTAGGTAATTTAATAAGGAGATTTGAATGGGAAAGGCTCATCTTCTCATTCCCTGGTTTCCAGGCCATGAAATGGAATATAGAAGTTTCCTCCTCTAGATTTTAATGTTAAGTGATTGTTAGGTTTTGTGCTTGTTTGGTGAGTCCTTCAATAGTATTTTCATAGCTACTCAATTTCCTTGAGAGCCTAAATTTGCATGGGTGACTGAAGAGCTAAAATTTCCTGGATAATGGGTGGTCTAAACAGTGTTGAAACTGGGACAGCAGTCTCTCAAACCTGAGCCTGCAAAGACATTCGGAGACCCAGTTCCCACAGGTTTCCATTTGACTTAAGCTCTCAAGTGCATTTGTGAATCAGGCTGTTATTTATGTTTATACTCACATAGTATAAGTGGAAAACGGTTATTACAATATTAGTTTGTGTTAGGGTTTTTTTTAGTAAAGTATGGAAGCCCTGGTTATTAATTTTTAGCGTCTTAATACAATTTGATTAGTAGACTGGTTTCTTGCCTTTTAAATGTTAGCAGCATGAAGAACTGAAGATGCTTCTCTTTGATATTGGCTCTTTTGTCACTGAAATGCATACCCTGTAGCCCTGGTTTTCTTTTTGTGTGCAGGAATAGAAAATGTTTTTTTTTTCTTTTCCTCTTGGTTCTCTTGGACCCACTGGGTCTTGGACTTTTCATAGCAGCTTCCTATTCATAAACATTCAATGCCCTTAAATCCCAGAGCCTGTATGCAGATAACAACATACAGACTGGGTTTAAGAAATTCAACAAACATCCTCCCTTTCCTTTCTTGCTGTGATGTTGAGGACTGGGAAACAGTTTAAATGAATGAACAAGGTCGAGACCAGTCTGTGTTTCTGTGTCAGAGAAGTCACTGATGGTCACGCTGTTGACAAATGAGTTTGTTTCCCAGTATCACCCAACCCAGCCATTCTCCACAGTGCTGAAGAAGGGAGGCTGCATCTGTTCAGTGTCAATTGTTTCTCAGCATTTCATCCCTACTGAGATCTTTTCTAAAACCATCTGCAAGGTGAGCACACATCGAAGAGAACCCATTGTGGGTACTACTTACATCCTGACAGGTTTTGAAACTGAGGGAGAGGTGCTGGGCACACTCTTCAGAGCTTTAATGTCATCTTGAATGTCAACAATTTGAGTCCTGGCTATCTAAAAGAAATTCATGAAATATTTACATTAGCAGTGTTGTACAGTTAAGAGACACTTAAAGCGTCAGCCACTTTATTTTACTGACTTGCAATGAATACCTGCAGGTATTTGGCATGCTCTGGGAGGTAATTTCTCTCTGGAATTTTGGTTGCATGGACATTCGTAATACACTGACTTCCACAAAGAATTGATTTCCACACAAAATTCCTTGCTTGCCTAAAACCCCTGCCCTCCAGCCACTAGCTGGGTGAATAAATATGCAGGTTTTTTGCTTATGAATCATCTGTAGAATGTGGGATTTTAATCACAAGTAAAAGATCCTGCAAAAAATGTGACTGGACTGCAGAAATATTTTGTTACAGGAAAAGGGTCTGTGGCTCTGCTTTCAGAAAAAGCAGCAGTTTTACCAGTGGATAGACAAAGCAGTGCTTTGGATATTGATAGTTTGTTGTTTGACAGATGCAGAGATCACAGCTGCAGGGAACACACTTGGATAGACCAGAAGAAAGTAATTTGTATATGGAGGCTTTCACCTCTAGGTCACCAGGCTCACCTTTGATTTGGATCATAAGGTACCAAAAAGTCATTAGTGTTTTGACACTGTCCAGTGACTATGAATGGCAGTGGTGGGTCTCAGTCCTGATCCTAGAGAACGAGCTTTTCTTAGAGCTGAAAGAAAGATCATCTTAGAGTCCCCCTGGAGAACTGGATAGCTCTAGAGAACAATTGATCTTATCTAAGGATAGACCAGAAGAATTGCCCTCTGCCTTATGCAGAAGAATTGCATGTGCCTTATTTTTTTCCTGGAAAGGGAGCCTAAGTTTGCCAGTCTGGACTTTAGCATAAAATTTTTACACATCTAAGGTAGGTGAGAGTGGTTGTGCTCAGATGTGCATGTGAAAACACTGCTATATAGGCACCATTCAAAACCATCTAGATTTGGCTGCTGTCCAAATGAATCAGGTAAGAGAATTTTATTTCCCTAGAGTAGAAAAGCTCCTAACCTACTGTATGTAACTCAGCTCACTTGAACTAGACTGGGTTGCTTCAAGTCCTATCCAACCTGGCCTTGAACACT